>JAGGAQ010006238.1:0-24288 GCA_017657225.1 Termitomyces sp. T69sscA
AAGATTGCACTTGCATGTTGTTTTACTCATGTGTTTGTGTGGAATGTGCCTAATGCAACCTTGTTGATGAACATTCACTTTGTAGCCGTTGATCGTCCTCGTCAGCATATCATGGACGCAGTTTTCAGTCCAGATGGATCACGGCTTCTGTATGCTGGCATATTTGGCACGATTGCTCCTCTGTTAATGAACTCAGAAAAAAACCCCTTCAAGCCAAACCAGACCATGTTATCTCCAGGTGGGAACCTCCTCGTATCTGTCACTACAGATGAAATCCTGTGTTGAAGGCTTGACGCCCTCAAGGTGGCCGGTCGTCCACTCAAGGGCGATGTTCTCTCTGTCGATGTCGTGGCCTGCTGTGTCGACGAATCGTGCATAGCTGGTGTTGCTAAATATGGGGCTGTGTACCTCTGTAATAGCACCGACCAGGAACTACTTGCATCATTGCCTGACTGTGCTCATGGAGCGTCTTCCCTCTTGTTCTCACCTGATGGTGCTCGCATTGTGATAGAACTTAGTGATCACCAGTCGGTGGTATTGTCAATTATGGACGATAAACTGATGGTTCTAAACGAAATTAAGATGCAAAAGGTAGCGATTGTTCCAAAACCGACATTCTTTGACCTCGACAATCCTCCGAAGATTTTTGGTAACGAAGTGGCGGCGCCAAACCGTCGACTCAAGGATGTGCGATGGTACCCAAGTAGATCCGACTCGGTCGTCTGGGATACGTCAACAATCACATCATTTGGGCAGGCAAGGACGGCAAATTTGTGGTTGTCCCTAGTGGGCCTCCCTTGTCCAATTGACGCCAATTTCATTCTTTTCATGGTGGAATCGATCTCATGAGTTTTTTCTTCTTTTTCAATTCAATTCCAAGTATATCTGTAACATCTGGTCAGTAATGAATCACTCAGTTGTTGATCATGAGTAAGGTACCATGATGTCCGCGATTCAGTATAGTGTCCCGTGAGCCTGGCCAAGTTTTTCCTAGTCTTGTACTCTGTATATTAATACAGGGGCTTCGCAAAAAGGCTGAAAACTGTAAGCCGCGATAAAACATCGAAAACAGTAGACGTACCTCGTAAGACAAACCGTTGAACCCGCACCAATGGCGGGAGACACCACGTCGACAAGAAAGAAGTCAAAAATAAGGCTGATGCCAAAAGGCGGATGCCGAGTGATGAGATCACGAACCCATCACGACATCATGATCTCGACGTTCTGGACAGGTGGCTGTGCTCGGTGATGGCCGGCATCACGGGTCACTGATCCGGTGATGACATCACGATCTCAGGATTAACCTGACAGGTGGCTGTGCCCGGCGATGGCCGCCATCACGGATCACTGATCCGGTGATGGGACATCAAACTGACCAACGAACCTCTGTTAATCGTATCTACCGACTACCATCATGACCCACACATACCCACGGACAAACCACCCCAATGCCACGCGCACGAGCCCGTAGGAGGGATGAACGGAGGACGAGGGAGGGCCGGCCGGCTGAGACAGAGCCGGAGGAATGGTCTTTGCCGGACTAAGGCTAAACCATTCCTCTGGAGGGTCTGGACACGCCAAGACGGCGGCGGCGCCCCGGGTATACAAGGACAGTGGCAGAATCACGCGGACTGCGCCTGGTCTATGCGCATCGCTGAGGAGTATAAAAGGGAAGGATATTGGGGGAAGCCGAGCAAGCAAACAGCTTGCCACGGCACAGAGTCCCCAGCGCGCGGATCTCTTAGGCTCAGGAGCACGGGTTTGACTTCAGTGGGATAACACAGGAGGATTAGTATTATATATTGGAATAAAACTACGTTCATCGACTACCAATTTGTGTGAGCCGGAACCGCATTTTAAAACCCAAATAAAATATATTATTTCTGTCGTCCTAAAAGTGCGTGCGCGTGTAACATAGCCCGACGCAAACAAGTGAATAAGATTATCTTAATCGGATCTGATTATCTTAAGATAAGATAAGATAAAGATAAGATAAGATAGTCCAACTTCGCATCAATATATACTGTTGTCTTAAAGAATAGGGGTATAAATTGATGTTGAAGCATATCATCTACTATTCATCTAGACGGCGAATAGTCATTGAAGTCGCATGGCTCAGACATTGATAGTTATTTAGAAGGCTCAGCTCAAAGGCGTTCAGGCTTCATGGTCAATAAATTCTTCGACAACAAATCCAACTAACAGTCGAATTATAGGATGGGTTCGCTTAACTGTAGACAAAGGTCGTGATGGATAGTCAGCAAAACATTACGCGACTCGTGTATATATATGTGGAGGAAAGAGGAGAGGGGTGCTAAAGCAAGATTAAGACCAACATCTCAACGCAAGCTTGCTTTCGGAAAGTTTGGGATGTTCAGGGACAACGCACAGGATCCTGATGAATGGATTGTTTATATGTCGCCCAAGATGAGAAGGTGACTCCACCTACTAAGGTTGAAAGGCAAGACTGCGGCAATATACTCCTTCTCCAAATCCTGCACAAACAACACTTCCACCTTCACCCCCTCTTTTTCGCTGCCCATCCCACATTTCCTATCTCCACGTGTGACATACCATGGTTCTGCTTCTACGCTTGTAGTAGCATCTCCATTCTTGATAAGATCAGGACTCACGCCCTCCGACAGGGCACTACGCCGCATTCAGCTTCTGCAACAATGCCATATGTAGCATGATGACATCTGGGCGGGCGGTGGCAGCCCTTGTCTGTCCTTGGCGTGGAATCAAGCGGCCATGATGCTGTGCACACCGTGTGCCCGTGGGTGTCAAAGGCTGTGCGGATCGTATATAGCAGTGTGAAGCTTGAGTGTGTGTGCACTGGCGCTGGTGTGGACTCGGACTTGTGGAAAGAGAGAGTTGATGAAGAAGCAGGCATGCCCATGTCCTACCAGTCGTTGACGCCTCCCATGAACATGGAATAACCACCATGTGCACCTGTGCGTACGCTTGAGCCTGAGCAAGGACAAATACAAGCGTCGCGTTCATGTGGATTGTGGGTGAGGCAGCTTCGAACGTGCAGCAGGTGAGGAGCCCAGCATACGTGCCTGGGATGTCAATCAGGATGCACATGCGTGGAAGGTTGTGCGCCTCAAAGAAGATTGTTAGAGTTTGTGCCTCAATGTGTGTTAATAGGGGAGAGTCAATAAGAAACAGATTTGTGATGACGGTGCATGTCTCATGCGCATCCATGCTAACACGAGTGCGGGAGCTAATTCAGCACTTTCTCCTCTTCTGCGTACACAGAAGCAGGTGTCTGCTTGAAGTTACTTCTGCAGGACCGGGAGCGCACTAAGGTGGAGAAATGTTATCAGCATTGTCGACCCAAAGTTCAAACAGATCAATAACAAGAGGCAAGGGCATGCTTCACGTTCATGTGACAGAAGCATGGTTGACGTAAACGTGGGTTCCAGGGGTAAGGAGCGTTTCCAAAGGCCTATGAGAGGCAAGCTCTGACCCTTTCACCCACCACCAGCCAAGCCACAAGCCGTTCTCAGTCCGGAGCCATTGTTTGGCAGCAGCTGGGCTGGAAACAGTAGGGTTTGTTGAGTCTCGCTCAGAACTGACTTTTCCATTCATGCAACAGTTTTTAGCATGTTCTAATCGTGCAACGGTCTTGCACCCCAACCACCACCTCAGTCCATTCAGGTGAGAGCTCAGTTGCTCTTCCACAGTGTTCAGCAGTTCTCTTCCTCACCGAGGCATCACAGAGTAGTTTTCATCTCATCGCAGTTTTTGTTCGCCATCAGTAAACTACTTGTAAAGTAGGGACGCTCCGTCACAGTATACAATAAGTCATTCTTATTGTTATTACACAGCTTACATACAAACTTATCACACTGGGACATTGTCCATCAGCCAAGTTTGTCAGCACAGTGAGTTGAACGCAGTTCATTCAATCGAGTCAGTCAGTGTAACATGCAATTCACTATTTGTTTTCAAGATCTCGTTATCTTAGTCATTTAGTTCTTTTGATCAAAATATAATCGTACCTCTTCATCAAACTCTCCATTCATGACCCAGCATGTTGAGCCTTCTCAAGCTTCTGAATCCTTGATCAGGACTGATTGTGCCAACGGGGAGCCATTGTCTCATGGTGAGGATCGCAATATTGTTGAGAACACTGCATCTTGAGCTGAAGCATGTCAGAAACTCATTGACAAGGCTGTTGAAGGAATACTCATGGTTCCTGAGTTCATCCAAGTCCTTAAAGGGTTGGGCCTCAATGCAGCTGAGGCTTGCAATCACATTGATGAAGTTACTCAGAGGATTGAACTTACAACCGTTGGAGGACAAAATTTTGAAATCATTGGAGATTGACTTTGATGGTGTATCTCTCAGAGCAATGAATGTGCAGTTGTTTGAGATGATCAAGTCAAGTGTCACAGCCTATAGTAAAGCTGAATATTGAGGATGCAAGTCAGGTGCACTTACATGCACTGCAGGACAGATTTGAACCCAAGGTTCAACCATGTACAAACCACATAGAGAAAGGCAAAGTGAAGGCCCAAGGCCGTACAGAGGTGGATATTCCATGATTGTGCCAGCAATGGCAGCATGAGTATGTGGATATTGTAAATGCGACAAAAGAGGAGCTTCCCCCATGGAGAGAAGTTAATCATGAGATCAATCTCATAGACAGTCACAAGCAGTACAAGTACCACTTGCCTCACTGTCCACGAGTGCTGCAGGATCAGTTGCAGGAGAAAACTGACCACTTCATCAACACAAAGTGGTGGAGACCACAACCAGTGGTGCAGGCTGCACCATTGCTATACATCCCCAAGAAAGATGGGATGCTGCAAATGGCTCTGGATGCATGCCAGTGCAATGATAATACTATTAAGGACGTGACACCGCTTCCAGACCAGGAAGTTATACAAGAGGATGTTGCTAAAGCAAAGTACAGGTCCAAGATTGACCTGACAGATGCATACAAGCAAGTTCACATTCACAAAGAGGACATACCAAAAACACTGTTTTTGTCCCTAATGGGGATGTTTGTGAGCAATATCATGCAGATAGGCAATTGTAATGTGCCAGCTACGTTTCAGAGTTTAATGACCTCTCTATTCCAAGATGTTATCAGAAAGTTCATGCACATCTACTTAGACAACATTTTCATTTTGTCAGACTCCATAGAGGAGCATGAGCAACACTTACAAGTTGTGTTTGAATGACTGAGACAAGCAAGCTTGTATCTCAAATGGAAGAAGTGTGAGTTGTATGCAGATCACATAGACTGTCTGGGACATGTCATCAATGTGCATGGAATCCACCTGGATGTGGATAAACTCAATAGAATCCAAGAGTGGTGAATGCCACGTAACTACAATGATATCCAATGTTTTGTTGGTCTAGTCAACTACATTGGTAATTTTTTACCAGACATTACTGTGTATACAGGCCCTCTTATGGCCATGACCCAGAATGGGTCACCGTTTCATTGAAGATTGCTACACCAGCAGTGTTTTGAGATGATCAAGCACATCTGCTTGAAGACACCAATCATACGGCCTATAGACCCATGTATTGATGTGGCAGGTGCACATGATGCAACAATTGAAGCTTGCATCTTGCAGACGTGTAATGCAAATAACTGCCAACGAGAAGAGCTGGCTATAGATAAAAGAGATCTAGTCTATTTGTAAACTAGGAACCTGAACCTGCCTAAGGGCAGAGCAAGTAAGTTGTGTTGGACTATTTCACATATCACACAGTCACTCCAGGGTCGCTGACCAGGGCCACCGTCCCATTATACTCTCCATATTGGCCAGTTACGCTGTGGCCTCCATTGTCTCATATATATATATATATTACACTTACAGTAGACAGAACCCTCAGTCACTTATCTTGGACTGAGGGTACGTCATTCTTATTTATATTTCAGATACAGTTTTACTGACAGTACCTTAGAATAATACTTGCTATTGTTCTTAGATATAGACCTTACAGTCACTTATCTTGGACTGAGGAATAATACTTACTATTGTTTTTAGTGACAACTCGGGAAACATATTTGGAATTCTAACAAGTTGTGCCAAGAGTGGGACCATATAAGGTCCTTGAAGCTGAGCCCAGCACATCAAACTATGTGCTGGAGTTGCTGACAGCACTACTGGTGCAATGGATTGTACCCAAGCTCCATGTGTTGCTACTGCAACCATATTTGGCAAATAATGATGCAATGTTTCCCAATCACACAATGCCTGAGCCATATGACTTTGGTACTTCCCAAGACCAGAAATGTTTCATGGATGAACTGATCAGTCATTGTTGGACCAAGAGGGGTAATCTCAAATTCAAGGTAAGATGGAGTCTAGGTGATACCACCTGAGAGCCATTGAGGAATTGTAAATTGCTGGCAGTGATGGATCACTATTTGGAAGTTCAGGGCATGAAGCACCCTCAACAACTGGCACATCACACATGAAGTGTGACTTGGTGGGAGTGGTGGACAAAGTCCACTTTGATCACCAACCATCAACATGATGGCTGGGTGATAGCCGAACATGACCACCCCCATATTTTAGCTTGTGTACCAAGTGATGGCTAAGGGGCCAGGCTGGTATTTGGGTGTATTTACACTCCTGACAGACTTGGAAAAAAGAAGTCATCTTCTTTCTTTCTTTTTCCCCACCACAACATGTCTCATAGACATGATAAGTGAGTAATAAAATGGCCTACTGGGGCCCAAGTCCAGAACAATACTACCCACAAGCCCCTGCTGAGCTGCCATATATGGCACACAAGCATTAAAACTACATGGGAGTGGCCTATCCAGGCTGTGAGGAACTGCTTCCATATCAGACGCCAGGGCACCAGGCAATGATGGATGTAGATGATGACAAGTGCTATGAGTGCCAATTTGAAACCAAACAATACTATCAGCCCAGGCCAGCGTGAGCACCTGTGGCTTCTCAGACTTATGCCAGCATGGCAGCCTGGCTCCCACCTCCAAGAGTAGTGGAAGAGTATATGCACGTCCAGCACAAGTGACCTCTGCACCCAAGAGATTGCTGGCACGATTGGAGGCAGCAGGCCAGCCAGTGCCTGTAGCAGCATTGGTTTTGCAAGACAACCTTGCAGTTGTTGTGATTGAAGGCTTGCTTGATCAGATCAAGCTGATGAAAAGGCAGCATGTGTCAGCACTGGAGCACTGGAACATATAGATTGCACATCAAAGCACAAAGTTGGGGAATATGATGAGCCTGTCACTAAGCCAAAAAGGACTAGATTGCAGGTCCAGCCTCCACATCCTGTGGTAGAAATGGCGAGGCCAAAGGCTCCAGTGGCAGCACAACCTGCATGCCCATAACCTGAAGCTGCGAGGCCGCCCCCAGTAAAACCACTGGTGGCGCCAGTGGCAAGGGTGGAGGCCACCCCATTGGCCTAGTGGATCAATGTCCTTCAAGTCCTGGCACCAGTGGTGCCTGCAAGTACCATTCCAAATGAGCCCAAGGGCAGAGAACTGGTGCAACCTGTGCCTGCCCCCTCAGTGCTGTCATCTGCAAGTTCTGCTGATACAACAACGTTGTAGCTGCAAGCCACCATTGAATATTACCAAAATAGAAGTTGTGAACTTCCCTGCAAGCATTCCTGACCACACCAAACTGGTGCAAATGTTATTCATGCTGTTAGTCGCTATTCCCAAGCCACCAGCCCAATATCCTGTGGTTGTTCTGACTAAAGATTCACACACACCTGTGAAATACAATGAGTTGGTGGCAACTCAGCAGAAAGAAGCCACCACCAGCAAGGGCAAGGCAAAGGCCATGCCATTGGATGACAAGAGCAACTATGGGGAAGAGGAGTCAGAGCAGGAGCACAACTCAGAGGAGGGCAAAACACCCTAAGAGAAAATGCAACAAATTGCATGGAATAAGCGCATTGCCAAGAAGAAGGTAAATTTTTCTGCTGCCCACACTGCCCAAGTGAAAAAAGCAGTAAATGACTTCTCAGGACAAATTCCCAATGGGTTGAGGATCAAGATTTGGGGTCTGCTTGATGTTGAGTAAATGAACTTGTGCTTCCAAGGAGCACTAGGCAATTGTGCCTATTACTTGGCTGCATCTAACATGGTATTAGTAGATGTAGATGCAAACTGTGCTGCCACCTTTGAGTTCACTTCAGGCAAGCATGCTGTGCTACCTGGCTCCATTGTTTACAAGCATGTCCCCATAGACTTCTGCGCACCCTCTACAAGCTCAAGAAGCTCTTTAACTATTACAAGAACAAGCACATACCCTGCTGCAACCATATTGTCACATTAATATTGTTGTTATGACCCACTACTGACCTCTGGCACTCAGCTCTGGCCCCGGGACTCCAACCTCCCCAGACCAACCCCCACGACATCCCAGGCCTGGACCACTACTCAACCAACCACCTCAGCAGCCTCCAGCCATCACTGCTTGTCACCGCCACCAGCCACCGTCACCCTCAGCATCTCCTGGCCATCACTGCTTGCAGCTGCCACATCAGTGCTGGTCCCGGCAACCCTCAGCCTCAGCAAACCCCTACACTTCCCCCAGCTACCACCAAGATACTCATCATGCATCATGACCATGCATCACCCCTGGTCTGACCTCCACATGCCACACTCCACTCCTGCTCACCTCCTTGCCTCACCACCATTCCATGCCTATGTGCTCCCAAAGCAAAACCTTCCTTTCAAGAGCTTCCTTTGCACTGCACAACATGCACCAACCACCAACACCACCTTGCATGATCCCCAGCACCATGACTCATCACCAGGGCCTATGTACCCTCTTGTATATAAGCCATAGAGTAGCACCTAGTACTCTAGTCTTGATATTGCTGTATTTCTGTCTCTAGTTTTGTGTTTTGTTTTCTGTTTCCTAGTCTTGCATGTTCCGGTTTCCATTCTCGACTTACCTCATTTTTGTTTTGTACTCATCTTGTATCATCTGATTTCTCTTGTCTCTTCTTGTCTTGTACTCTCAATCTAACTCTGCTTCATTCTCTCCATCTCTGCCTCAAGATTCCAAGTCTCTTCTTTCTTCTTTCTTCTCTCATCTCAGTCTTGACTTGTTCTGTTTCCTCTTCTGTCTCTCATTTCAACTCTTTCCCCTTTTGACTTGCTTAGATCCACGTGCCCCTTCTCTCTGATCACGGGACTTGCTAAGTCCCCCCGCTTGCCTGGACTATCTGTTTCTTAGCCCTGAGACTTGCTAGCTCACCAGCCCTTGTCTTCTCCACTACCTTTGCATCCCTGGAACTCACACTCACCTCAGCACTCATCTTTCAACCTCCCTACTCACCCCTGGCACTTGCCTTCTTGCCCCAGCATGACCAGTGATCACTCACTCGACTGCCACTCGCATCCCCTGCCCTGCCCTGGTCTCACACCCTGTGCTCTTGACAGTACTGTTGTGTTTGTGGACATCATGTGTGCCACAATAAGGATTTGCCCAGTGGACTAAGCCTCTGTGGTCAGCGGAGCCTGACAATTGTTAGGTGAGCTCCAATAGTTTGCCAAGGGAACCAACAAGTTGTGCCTTGACTAGACCATGAAACTGATGCTGACCAAGCCTCAGTATCAGAATATGGTCAACCTGATGCAAACGCTGGACAATGTCACTCTCATGCCACAATGGATGATTCCATCATGCTTCTTGCATACAAAGGAGGATGGAACCTAGGCCCTGCACATTATGCACACCCCAGACCCCTCCAAGCCCTTCAACTTGGACCAGCTAGTGCAGTACATGCTGATTTTTGGGTGCCCTAGTATGGGGAACACATATCAGGGCCTGACATTTGACTATGCCTACTGCATTCATTGGCAGACCCTGTTTGGTTTTGCCCTCTGCCATCTCCTCTGTGCCAACAGTGCAACAAAAAATAATCCTGTCCATTGCCTTACATTTGTCATGGCATGTCCAGGACTATACCACAAGGCCATGGCCTCCTATAATGCGGTCTTCACAGACTGCCTGGTTATTTTCCAGCATGGTCAGCAGCTGGAAGTGTGACAAGTCCATGTGCCCAACAATCAAGCATGCAACTTCTCTGATAATGATGCACTCCATGTCCTTCTTCACAACTATATTCTGCTTGACTGGGTGGACCATGCATATATCTATGGCATGGTCTATCTTGAGCAGCAATTTCACCAGCCAATGATGTCCTTGGACATCTTCTGTGAGATTGATAATGAGCGCAAGCAGCGCTTGATCACCTATGGGACTCCCCCTGCCATTCTGCAATGGGATGGATGGCACAAAATGACCAAAGAGGATCATTATGAGATGAGCACTACCAATCTGACTCCAGTTCATTTGAGGCCAGAGGCCTCTACTATTATATTGAAATGGACCCAAATCAGGTTGATTTCTGAAAACAAACACCAGTGCATGGTATGCTATCAACTGCAGCAAAGGCAATTAACATCTCACACTAATTGAGCCTATGATGATAGATGTGCCTGCTGCAGAGGGTCCAATGATCCCACCAAAGATGGAATTAGAACCCAGTGCCTCCATGACTAACGTTGCATCAGGCAATGAAGCAATGATGACAGAGCTGGGCAAGGTCTAGAGCTTGTGGAGCAGGGTAATGCCACCCTGGGTTATAATTAAGTAATCTTGACATTGGTTTTGAGATAACTCTGCTGATACTACTTCAGTATGTATTAATTATATTACTGTTTGTCATCTTTCTTTTTTTAGATATATCTTGTTATACACAGCATTGTCAACGTGACAATGTATTTGCCATGCTACTCACTTGACTTGAGTGCATTACCTTTGTGCCCTGGTGCAGTCCACAAGTTATCCACAATACACTCTGGTGTATCTTATCAGACTCCATATTGAGTATGGAGTAGTTCTGCATGTCGCTAGTCAACACCCTATCTAATACCTGCGGCTAGCCTGCACACTACACCCTCCTTTCCGGTGCTTACCTGGCACCTTCACTGAAGTGCTGGACACTCTACAGTCTTTACCATAATGACCTATACATAGTAATGTTTACCTTAGACCAACACATCAGTCTCATTGGGGGGTGTGTAATGGACTGTCACAGCATAATGCGCACACCTTGTGCACATCAACACTTATGTAACCCAACATTTTGTATTCACAACTAACGTTACATTACTGGAGCTTTTGTCATGTTTTTAAGATATTGTTGAAAGTGTGTTCATGCCTTGCTCTGGTATTTCTTTAGCTCTGATTGTTGATGCTATTGAACAACAGGATGGTCATAATAAGCTAATCCTCCAATGTGATATCAGTACTGGAAATATCCTCATTTTCAAAAATGAGGAAGGTAGGACTTTTAGGTGTCTCATAGATTATGATCATGCCAAGAAGGCAAGTGGTATGTGTGAAGTACTATCCATGATAGCTGGCCATTGTCCCTTGGCACTCCAGAATAAACAAGATCTTCTCCAGCAACTTCTCAAAACAACCATTGTAGGGAAAGCAAAGCATGATGTCCTTGCACTGCTGGTGCCAGAACCTATTTCCACCAGAAAAAGTGACAAAGAAGTGTGTCATACCATTTTTTTTTGGCAACTTTTTGCCTTAGAAAAAGGCATTTTCCATTGTATCAAACCTTTTTCCTTCAAAAATGTGTACATTGGAAATGGCATGACACTTCTTTGTCACTTTTTCTGATGGAAACAGGTTCTGGTGCCAGCAGTGTTGATATGTCTTTGAAATGGTTTAGACTAACCCATGCTTGTGCATACATTGAATGTGTTGCAAAGTTGTTTGGGCTAAGCAACCACCTGAAAGCTCTCTCTCCATGACAAATCTAGGATGGGTCAATATTGTAAGCATATTTTCCTTTGATTATAGTTCTACTGTGTCATGGTTCCATGCAGGAAGACAAGACTCAGCCACAAAGTTGGCCTGATTTTGCCAGTTGTGAAGCTGATCCCATCAAGTGCACAGTGAGATTTGTTTGATGCTGTAGACAAATACAGTGAGTTCTCAGTCACACAATACAATGGTGTTTGACTGATATATTACCTGTAGACAAATACAGTGAGTCTACAGAGGTGGTAGTTGTAAGTAACATAAGTGATTGTGTACACAAAAGATGTGCTCACCCTCAGTCACACAATATGATGGTGTTTGACTGAGGGTGGCTATCCAGGTACCTGTAAAAAATAGCTAAAATAAATAAGGTTTGCTTGCAAAGACTAGCAAACACCGATCAAAGGCCACCAGGGCAAGAAGAAGTAGAAATAACCAAGAGGTAACAGAAAGAGGTAGAACATATCACATAATGTAAGGTATGATGTATAGTCATGCAAAGTCATCTCTCAACAGATGCTTTTGAAATATGTAAGACTGGTATTGTTTATTCCAAAGGGTACTATTCCTTTCATGAGTGGAGAAGTTATTACTATGGAATCTCTCTACAATACTGCTGGGTCTTCTTACCCACCATTTGTCCATGACACAATTCTTAACATCAAGTCCCTCCTCTGGGTCCTCGTTTGCCTGTGCTTAATCCAAAGTGGTCCTGGTATAAAGACAAGGTGTGAGGAACTGGACAAAAATTCTTCATTGTTTAATCCCAAACTCCGAGACTTAATCCTTTGTCTATTTGAAGGCAGTCAGAAAGAAATAGAAACTACAAAGAGGGGCTTGCATAGAAGGTGGACATCATTTGGAGAAGATGTCATTGTGCATTTTCATCCTTATTTCGATTACCCTTAGTGCTCTGATGGTGGAACACCCTCATTTTTGGTTACATATACCATGCGGATGAATTCTATAACATTCACAGTCACATACTTTGCATCATTGACAAAGCCATTGACCATATCTAGACCATTCCTGATGATGATGAGGCCAAACAAGCTGAACTTGACTGCAGGAAATGAAGGCAGGAAAATTGTTTGGCTACTTTTAGGCTCCATGTCCCAACAACACCTCCCATACCCACCTAATTTATCTGGATCCTTGATTAGTGCCACTGATTGTCTCTGTCAGTGACTTGATTGCACTGAAAGAGGAGGACATTTAGCACACAGAAGTTATCATTACACCTTAATCATCCATCTATCAGACAGGCACCAGCGCTATGCTATGTTACATTTGCATAATATTATTCTTCTATCTTGTGTCTTCAAATAGCCTATTTGATTAACATGAGTGGTGCTAGGATGTTCAAGTAGACATTGTAAATTCATTCAAATCGCATGGCTGGAAAGTTTCAGTTCCAAGAGCATGGGTTTGAACTCCATCATTGAGACAGCCAGATTGTAGATCCGCTAAGGTGGTAACCTGCATCCAAGCACAGTCGGAATAACATCATGAATCTTGGAGGATGGGGATACATGGAGGATGGAGATAAGGAAGGGGCACATCAAAGTAGACATTCATTATGATGGGCCAGTTTTCAGCCCAGCTACTTGCAGGCAAGCGATAAGCAATGATCTTTTGCAGATTCTGGAACACTAGATGTCCAAGACAATTACTGAAGAGTGTCAGGTTCTGCTGACCACGGGGGCTCAGTCCACTGGGCGAATACCTTACATGGTGATCACTGTGTACACAGACACAGAGCACCGGGAGGGGTGCAAGGCATAGGAGACCGAAGCAGGGTGGGGGCGGTATGTGGGGGAGTGCCGGTAGCACCGACGAGGGGGGCGAGTGCCGGGGAGGGTGGAGGATGAGTACCAGGGGTTGGCACAAGTCCCAGGAGTACAAGAGGGTGGGATGAGCAAGCGCCGGTGAGTGAGCGAGTCCCAGGGATCAAAGAGATAACAGGCGCAGAGACTTAGCGAGTCCTGGGGATGGAAACAGAACCGGGGAAGTTAAGTGGCTGAAAGGGGAAAGAGTCGAGATAAGATAATGGGAGATGGAATAGATTAAGTTGAAGAGAGGAGCCGGGAACAGAAGAACCAAGAGAACTTAGAATAGAGAGGGAAGGAGAGCAATTAGAATAGATTAGGGGACGAGTCGAGTAGAGATGAGATAGAGAGACAATACAAGATGAGTACGATGAGAAAAGAAGCAAGTAGAAATAATGAGACCGGGGTGTGCGAGAAAATGAAACAGAGACGAGAACACGGCAAACAATACAAGGCTACAGTAATATCAAGACTAGAGTACCTACTTACTACTCTACGACTTATATACTACGCAGTATGTAGGGCCCAGGGCTCAGGCCTGGGTTCCAGCGGTGGGTCACAGCGCCGGGACTTGAGGTGAGACCCAGGGGCTGCGCGGGGTGGGGCGAGGTTGAGACATGTCATGTGGCATGGAGGTCTTGCACTGGAAACGCAGAGACATGCGGTAGTTGGGTGGTGAGGGGGGAGCGGGAGTGTGGTGTGGCATGCGGGGGTCAGGTCAGCGGTGATGTGTGATCGTGATGCATGATGGGGGTCCCGGCGTGGACCAGGGGTGACAGGTGGTGCTGGCGCTGATGCGGCAGTTATGGGCGGTGTGATAGCTGAGACCTGGCGCTGATGTGGCGGTCACAGCGGTGATGGCCAGGGGATTCTGCGAGTGGCAGTGGCTGTGGTGGTGATGGGCAGTGATGGGCGGTGATGGCCAGGGATGCCACAGGTGGCAGTGGCTGGTGGTGTTGATGGGCAGTGATGGCCGGTGATGGCCGGGGGCTGCCGAGGGAGTTGGCTAGGTAGCGATCTGGGCCCGGGGCAGTTGTGGGGGTGGTTTTGGGAGGGTTGGAGTCTCAGGGGTCGGTAGCGGGTCGTGACAAAGAGAGTCTAAATTATCCATGAGAATGATATTAGCAGCTTCCATGGAAACATCACTTCCAGTTGCAACAGCAAGACTAACATCTGCTGCTCTGAGGGCAGGGACATTGTTCACTCCTTTGCTTGTAACTGCAACAACATTGTCCTACTTGTGGAACACATTAACAATTTCCAGCTTCTGCTTTTATGTTCTCCTTGCAAATACCATTTCTTCATAATATGTAGCAATGTCCCAGTGATCCTCCATGAACAAAACCAGATCCTTTCCTTCCAACAAGAGACTTTTTTGAATGTGATTAGTGAAATCTTGGCAACTGAGCAAGAGCCCAATAGGCATATGTTGCATCTGCCTGACCACATCCACCGCAGAATCAGGCTCAGTATGAGTGGTGATAATTGCAACTTTTGTTGCAATAGCAGTAGCTGTCAACCAAAAATCTCTAGTCACCATGAAGCAGGTAGTGTGGACACTGCAGACTGGTCCACCAAAGGGCTGGATATTGTTCATGAGAGCAGAGTAATAAGATGTGAGAACAAGAATGTCTAGAGCCCCTTTTACAAAAATAAGATTTTTTGTTTCCTTTTCGAATCCTTGTGAAGACAAAAAGTTGTGCATGGCAGGCATCTATTTGTTACATGAATTGAATGGAACTTGGTAAATTTCAGGTTAGGAAGCACAAAGACCCCAGCAAAGCAGAGTATAGCACTATCTGTTGCACTACCATTGATGTCTTGGTCCTCTCAAGGGAGATGATCAGTAGCAGCATCAAAGGTTATGCCATTATAAAGTACCACTGTTGAGATAGACTGGTCCAGGGTCCCTTATGATTGTAAATTTCTTTTCTTGTCTTATATTTCCTTTTTCATCACTTTTGCCTCCACTGCTGCCATTTGCATGCTCAGCTTTGTATGTTATTTGCCATTCTTTGGATAAATTTCATTTCTCACTATAAATTTGATCATCCATAATCCTTACCCTCAGTTGTCTTTTACATATTGTCAAGATTGTTAGAACCTATACAGAATAGTAAGTGTCTAATTCTCAGTTGTACACAAGTGACTTAGTGTATTATCATACCTATACAGAATAGTAAGTGTCTAATCTGTGGTACAATGTAAGCGTAATGTAAATATTGTCATGGTAGATAGGTTACTCACCCTCAATCATACACAAGTGACTGAGGGTGTTGTTTTGTGTATGTAGTATATATAATGTTATAGGACAATGGTGTGATATGTATGTAATATATTAGTAGTCAAAGCAGAGAGTGGAACAAAGAGGTTGTATGCTGGCCATTATTGGCCACCCTGATGCATGAGGTTTGCCAGTGATTCTAACAGAGATGCCTGAGGGTATGATACTTATCTATTTTTGCTCAAACTTAAGTTACCACTGCCTATAGACTTATTGTTGTTTATACTCTACAACCATCACTCTGTGAAGCTGCTGAATCACAGATTCTCCTGCAGATGAGTCTTTTGTAAACTTCTTGCAGAACTCCTGGGCTGTATATGCCTTGTTGACAAACCCAGCAGACATGGCAGACATCTTTGTTCTGCGTATAAGGGTGCCAGTTTTGTCAGAACATATAATGGTGACACATCCAAAGAGTCTCAAGAGTAGAAGGTGACTTGAGGAGAACCAAGCTGTCTTTCATATGACAAGAAATAGTACTAGAGTAATAGCAATCAGCAATTGTTCAAGAACAAAAGCAACAATGTAACCGTTGCCTCACTCATCTGTGCAGCACTCATGAACTCTTTGTCATGTGGATGGAGCCATGCAAGCCAAATGATTACAATACAACACAAGGAAGAGAGTGAGGCAAACAATTATTCACATGAAACACAATATTTCTTGCTGAAGGAGTGTAAGCTTCATTGTAGCCTTATTGATGACCTTGAAAATATGGCTCATGTCTATATGACTACCTATTAATACCACAACACTTTTTGCACACCCATTTGTAAGATGTGTCCCCATGTGAGGAATGTTAGGCACCTCAAGGAAGGTCTCACCTAGGGAGTCAACATTGTCTTTGATGCCTTTTGACTTGCCTGTGAGCACAAAATGGTCAAAATGTATGTCATTGGATGCTTCAATTAGCCATGCATCAGCTGGCACCTTGTTACCAAAAGACAATACAAACACATCCTCAAGAACTAAATCTATAGTAGGCATTCTGCTGGTTTTTCTTTCTTGAATGACCACAAATTCTGATGGGATGAGGTCAAAAATGGAGTTTATAGTTCAGCTGGTGTACCAGTTTTGGAATACAAAAAATGGGGCATGGAGCAGGATGACAATGATAATGAGGATGGCAAGAGCAAGGTAGGTGGGCAAAGGAGGGTTGCTCATGAGTGGTCCCAGTAGATGAAGCATATGATGACAGTGATCCAGAGGGTGGAGCAGAACTCATCAAAGAGATGGCTGATGATCTTCCAAAAATGCATAGGCTTCTTCTCAATGATCATGTTCTTTGAATCCTGCTAAATATTGCAAGCTGCTACAAGGTAATTGAGACCACAACCTACAAAAATGCAAAACATAGCGCAGAGCTTCTCAACAGAGACATTGTGATAAATGAGTTGTTTGAAGAAGTCTCATTGTCTTGAGACCTCTTGGCATGCTGGTGTCCCAATACCTGAATGAAGAGTGTGCAACAATTGATAGAAAGAGAGGACTTTGTATTTACAGAAGCTGAATCATGATATGCAAGCCCTGGAGCTATTGAGTGAAGTTCCAACTCTTTGAAGATGTCTTCTTTAGTACAAATCCTTTCACACCTCATAATAATGGTGAACAGCAAAAAGTCAGTTGAATACAAACAACATGCATTAAAACCTAGCTATTCAAGTGCTGATGTTGCAAACAAAACTGATGGATAGGTTCAAGAAATACAGTCTTGATAGTTCACTTCAACATCACTGTGCAATGTGTGTACTTTGTTACCCTTGTCATTCTGCAATTGATCAGCATCTCTTCTGCCCACTACAAAAGTCCCTCTATCTTTTGAAGTAAACCTCTCAGCAAAAAGAGGAACAAATAGTTGATTGCTGTTAAGAATCTAAAAATTGGTAATGTGGTCTTTGTGACTACAGTAGCCTAAATCCAGCAATTTGTTTCTAACAGCATCAGTCCCATGAAAGTTTTGCCCAATCACATTGTTACTGGCTTTTGATATGTTGTTGATGAATGAGATAAGGAAGTTGCTGGTAAGAACATACCCAAAGGGTTTCTTAGCTTGGTGATTCAGGTGTAGGTTGGTGACTGGTGAGTGCTAAGCTGCTATCTGTGTGTTCAAGCTTTGCTCTGACATTTCATTGTCTCTTCAGATACATGTCATAGTTATTTGTGCAAATCTGTTCTGGTCATTGTGTTTTGTGTTTCACCTTCTTTGTAAGGGTGACCTCTGGGAGCTGTGGCTCAATCACACAACTAGCAGAGGGATCCAAAGTTATATTAGGAATGATAATCAACAATACAATGGTAACTAATTACTTAGCAGAGGGAAATCCAAAGAGAACAAGTCTAAGGATCCCCACTGAATGGTGCGGTGCATCAGTGGGCGATGAAGGTGTGAGAACAACTGTATAGATGATTAGAGCTAACCTTAACCTTGGATAATACTCAAAAGGGAAGTATGGGAAGTTCTGGAGGTTTCTCAAAAAGGAAATGACCTCCAGAGATCTCCAGAGGTCTAGAGTGAGCCCCAGGAGTGTCAGGGGACTTCTATTTTTGGTCTACACTGACTTCCTCTTGAGGCACACCATGCTCCAGCCCACTTCCTGTGCCACTCTCTAGGACCCTCAGGGCTTGCTCCAGACCTCCAGGGCTCGTTCTAAACCTTCAGGGCTCATTCTAAACCTCTGGAGATCTCCAGAAGTCATTTCCTTCTTAGGAAACCCCCAGAACTTCCTGCACTCCCTGTTCAAGCATGATCCAAGGTTAAGGTTAGCTCTGGTCACCTATACAGCTGTTCACATGCCTCCACCACCTGATGATGTGCTACACCAAGGAGCAGAAATCCTTAGACTTGTTCTCTTCAGGTTTCTCTGCTGAATGATTAGTTACCATTGTATCGTTGATTATTATGCATAATATACCTTCAGATTTCCCTCTGCTAGTTGTGTGATTGAGTTGCAGCTCCTGGAGGTCGCCTTTACAGCAGAACAAGTCTCCTAACTCTGGTCTGGAAGCCCCTCATAGCCTGCCAAGACTTTCCAGACCTCTATTTGTCACTTTCCCATCCAGCTTAAACATCCACAGAACTCTATGTCTCAGATTGCCAATTCTGACACTCCTCCACATGCTTTGGCTCCTCAAGATGAGGCCTGGACTTGCTTGCTACACCTAGAGATGCAGGTGCAACTCACCTAAGCTTCCCTTACCCACCACATGACCAAACTCTCCACCCTCTGCCAACCACTAATCACATTTCCCAATTACTCCAGGCACTGCTAGAGCACCTACCCCTTATCACTGCACCACCTCTGGTGGCAGAACCCTCTCCGGCAGCTCCAGCAGTTCCTCCAGTAGCTCCAGCAGCCCTGGTAGGTCTCTGGGTGCAGATACCATGTCCAGCACTCCTAGACATGTATGACAGTGACCACACCTCTGGGAAGCATTTTCTCCAGTCCTGCCTCACCTACATTTACTTTAGTGGAGATGCCTTCAACTCCAATGCATTCAAGATAGTTTGAGTGCTGTCCTACATGAAGGTCAGGCAGGCCCCCACTTAGCACTATGTGTGCTCTGACGTCCTGGAGGTGTTGGGAGCTTTACAAACTGGGCTGCCTTTGAAAAGGATTTCTGGGCAGAGTTCTTCCCAATTGATCCTGCCAAGTCTGCTACACTAGTGCTGCACAACAGAGAGCAGTACAGGCAGGGAAAGTGGATGTTGAACAAGTACATTGACTCCTTCCAAGCATTAGTCAAGCAAGCAGCCTACTTGAATGGCCTTCAACTGTGTCTCGCATTCTGGGACAGCCTGCACCCTGCATTGATAGAGTGCATTGACAACCTTGCTGAGGGCTGCTCAAACAATGAGCAGATTGCCTCCTCATACAAGGTGGCCCAAAACCAATGACAGCTTATGGAGATCTGGGGGGAGCTATGCTGGACGCACCTTGCTCACTATCCCACTCCAATGGTGAGTCTCTGGCACTCCACTCCCCTGCACTCAGTGCTTGCTCCTGCTCCAGCCACTCCCACACCACGACTTCTACCTCCAGGTGTTCCCATGCACATAAACACCACCTGACAACATCACCTCACACTGCTACTGTGCCAACAATGCAAAAAGCCAGGGCACTTTGTGTGGCACTGCCTGCTGAGCCTAGAGGTGTGCTACCTCTCTATTGGGGAGCAAAAGGAGCTTCTCCTACAACTGTTGGCCATAAAGGATGCTGCCAGAGCCCCATCACCAGATGAGCGAGCACCAGAGTTGACTCCAGAGGAGAGTGGTGCATGCGCCCTCTTCCCAAGCATGAAGGAGGATTTTTAGTCAAGTGACAGATGAGATGTACACCTCCATCACCAAGTACTAACAGGTTCACATATCTGTCATTAGAAAATGCAAATACACACCCTGATGTCAATTATTCTAAGACAGAAGAACCTCAAAGTCCCCTCTCAGATGTACAAATGCCACTTCCAAATCCCAAGCCATGCTTCTCCACACCTGTTAAACCCTGTTAGCATGGTCCCCCTGCCTGAGAATGCTGGTTGCCATGGCAGTATGTGGTGGCCTCAGCTCCCTTGGCAAACTTGCTGTGCCTCGATGTGGAGATTGAGACTACAAACACACAACAAACCCATGGAGTTACTGCCCTTCTGGATAACAGAGCGATGAGACTATTTCTGGACATGGAATTCATGAAGAACCATGGCCTAACCACACAGGCCACCTCCCCTTTGTGGACCTTGACCTTTTGGACCCTCTGCCCCTGGTGTTCTCCAAAAAAAGGCCCTTTACAAGGACGACTGGGGCAGTGGCAGGGCCCTGGAGGAAGAGCTGAGAGGGGAGTTCTATGGCATCCATCACCCAGAGTTTTCAGATGAAGCAGTAGAAGTTGAGGACCGGATCTACACAACCACCCTGCACCCACCACCACTCATTGAGGAGATCTGGGCTAGCCAGACCACCTCTCAGCAGCTAGTCCAGGTGTTTGCCACTAACTCTCCACCTCAAGTGTTTTGAGATGTGGTGTTCCAGTACCTCCACAGCTTGAAGATGTGTTCTCTAAGGCCTCCTTTGACTCACTCTTGGAGTGCAAGCAATGGCCAGACTCCAAACCCTCCAGCTGTAAGGTCTACTTGTTAGTGTCTCAGAAACAGGATGAGCTCAACACCTTCCTTCAGGAGAACCTGGACTCTAGTCACATCTGCCCCTCCAAGTCACCAATGGCTTCTTTAGTCTTCTTCTTTAAAAAGAAGGATGGCTCTCTCTGACTGGTTCAGAACTACTGAGTTCTTAAAGCCATGACAGTGAAGGATTGCTACCCCCTCTCCCTCATCTCTGAGCTCATCAATAACCTCCAGGGGGCACAGTACTTCACCAAACTGGATGTCTGGTGGGGCTACAACAATGTGCACATTCAAGACAGAGATGAGTGGAAGGCTGCCTTCTGGATCAACTGGGGACTGTTTGAACCTCGTGTTATGTTCTTCAAACTCACCAATAGCTTAGCCACCTTCTAGACAATGATGAACAACATCTTCCAAGACCTCATCATGGAGAGAGTAGTGTGCATGTACCTTGATGACATCCTCATCTATATCAAAATGCTTGAGGAGCACCACCAGGCCATATGTGTTGTCTTAAAACATCTCCACCAGCACCAGCTCTATCTCGAACCAGAGAAGTGCAAGTTTGAGCAGACCCAGAGTGAGTATTTGAGGCTGATTATCTCACATCGAGCCATGGAGATGGACTTGGTGAAGGTGGCAGGTGTGGTGGAGTAGCCAGAGCCCAAGAACAAGAAAGAGGCCCAAGTTCTACTCTCCCTTCTACATGGAAGCTGACAGCTCCAACTTTGCCACTAGACAATGGAAAGTGGCATTCAGTGGCCTTCTACTTCAAGAGCTTGAACGCAGTAGAGCACAATTATGAAATCTACAACAAGGAAATGCTGGCTATCATCTGAGCCTTTGAGGAATTGTGGCACTTCCTGGAGGGTGCACAGCACAAGTTTGAGGTTTGGACAGATCACAAGAACCTCAAATACTTCCAAACAGCCAAGAAGCTCAACCATTGACAGGCCTGGTAGTCCCTGTACTTAGCCAACTTTGACTTCTTGTTGCACCACAAGCCTAGCTGGAGTATGGGAAAACCTGATGTGCTATTACAGAGAGCAGACCATGGCACCAGAGGAGATGACAACAGCAACATCATGCTCCTTCAGCCAGAATTGTTTGCCACCTAGGCCATGGAGGGGGCCAAGTCAATCTGCAGGGACAAATGGGCCCTCTGGGATGGACTCCTGACTTTCCAGAACTGCATCTATGTGCCAACATCCTGGAGCTCCACCAAAATTTTGTTAAGCAGCACCATAACTCCTGCATTGCCAGGCATTCTGGCCAATGGAAGATGTCGGAGCTGGTGCTCCAGAACTACTGGTGGCCCCAGATGTCCCAGTACATTGGATCCTACACCAGTACATGTGACCTTTGCCTCCAGACCAAGCCTCAGCACCACCTTCCCACTGGACAACTCCACTCACTACCCATCCTCACAGGACAATGGAGCATAGCCTCCATAAACTTCATTGTAGAGCTCCCCAATGCTCATGGCTATGATGCCATCATGGTAGTGGTGGACTTCTGTGGCAACTCACTGTAAGGGTGACCTCTGGGAGTTGCGGCTCAATCACACAACTAGCAGAGGGAAATCCAAAGTTGTATTAATTAGACAGGGTAATCAATGATACAATGGTACTAATCACTTAGGAGAGGGAAATCCAAAGAGAACAAGTCTAAGGATTCCCCGCTGCTTGGTGCGGCGCATCAGCAGGTGGCAGAGGCATGGGAACAACTGTACAGGTGACCAGAGCTAACCTTAACCTTGGATAATGTTTGAACAGGAGGGACACAAAGTTCCGGGGATTTCCTAAAAAGTAAATGACCTCCGGAGATCTCTGGAGGTCTAAAACAAGTCCTGGAGGTCTAGGGTGAGTCCCGGGGGTCTAGAGTGAGTCCTGGGGGTCCCAGGGAGTGGCATAGGGTGTGCCCAAGAATGGAAATCGAATGGAAGTCCCCTGACATCACCCCCCCTCTAGCGTGTGGCGTCTCGATGTGCGGGGTAGAAGAAGTTCCGGATTGCCTGGTCTGCTGGCAAGATGGGGTAGATTCCCCGGATGGCCTGGGGCATGTCTGGATGTCTCCGGTGGAACTCTGACCAGTCCCGGGGCATGCACATTCTCCCGGGGCTCCCAGGAGATGTCTTCAATCCCATAACCCTTCCACTTCACCTTGTACTGTAGTTGTCTGCGGAATAGGTGGCTGTCCAGAATCTCTTCCACCTCATACTCCTCGTTGTCATTGACCACCACCGGGGGTGGGGGAGGCACTGGGCGTTGTCCCGGGATAGGGTCCTCCGGAGCTGGTGTTAGCTTGACTACATTGAATACCAGGTGAAGCTGTCGCATTCCTGCTGGGAGCCGGAGTCGGTAGGCTAGCAGGCCTACCTGTCATTCCACCATGAAGGGTTCTAGCTGCCGGTGTGAGAGCTTCTTTGATGGGCGAGTGGTGGTGATGTCGGAGGCATCCAGATAGACCTGGTTTCCAAGCTGGTACTTGGGTGCTGGGGTTCTTCCACAGTCGTAGTACCGGGCCATGTTGTCCTTTGCCTTTGTCAGAGCTGCCTTGGCCTCCTCCTGTGCTGCCCTCATCTGGTCTACAAACTTGTTCACAGCTTCATTTTTCAAAGACCAGGCCTGGGGCTCAAAGTCCATGCGCAGGTGGCGTCCTGTATCCAGGAGGAAGAATGATGCCTGCGTGGCTGCATGAATGTGGTTGTTGTACTGGAACTCTGCATCTGGAAGCAGCTCATCCTGCTCCAATTCCTGGTTCACACGTTCTGTCTGCCCGTCAGACTGGGGATGGTAGGCGGTGGAGGTGTGGAGTTTCACATTGAGAAGTCGGTAGAGCTCCCAGATAAACTCTGCTACAAACTGTGGGCTCCAGTCCGACATGTAGGCATCTAAGAGGCCATGGAGCTTCCAGACATTCTTCCAGTACAGGTTTGCGGCACCCATGGCGGAGCAGGTGGTGTGGGTCGGGATGAAGTTGTCACGACCCACTACCGACCCCCGGGACTCCAGCGCTCCCAAAACCACCCCCACAGCCACCCCAGGCCTGGACCGCTACCCGGCCAACTCCCCTGGCCATCACCAGCCATCACCGCCCGTCAACGCCACAGCCACCGCCACTCACGGCACCCCCCGGCCATCACCGCTGTGACCACCACATCAGCGCCGGGTCTCGGCTATCACATCACATCAGCGCCGGCACCACCCATCACCCCCGACCCACGCCGAGACCCCCCATCACGCATCATGAT
>JAGGAQ010006239.1:0-24235 GCA_017657225.1 Termitomyces sp. T69sscA
AATTTGCACCTCAGAAATGGTATAACATGTTTCTTTCACACTTTTTCCAAAGGAAATATCTTCCAGTGCCAGCAGTGAAGTAACATTAGCTTCAAGACTTCCGAAAGCTCGACTCGGATGTCGTAGAGTAAGTGAATCCTATCAAAGCCAAATATATCTGTTAGGCGTAGGCATAACCTCTTTGATGTCGCTCCTCCAGCTTTGGCATATCCATTCAGAGCTTTCACTCCGATGCAATCGATTAAAGAAATAATGAACAACTATTCAGGACCTCATTGACCATCGTGGCCCAGAATCAAAGCGTTTCTCAGAGTTCGGCCAAAGATGTTGGTCTCCAGGACATATTAATAATATGCCAACCTCGGCTTCACTGAATCCCTCTCAAGGATCTTCCCTACCGAGTTACACGCTCTGCGCCTTATTGAGCTGTCGTGTTCTTGGAGATGTTCTTTCTTTGTTCTGGATCGCCCTCAGACTGGACGCTACCGTTTGTCTACGAGGATTTGTACCCAAATCACTTCTTTCCACTCGCTGGAACTTCTGCTTCCTCTACTTACGACGATGAATCACCGAACATTGATATGTTCGAAAACCCTTTTATCCCGACCCATCCAATTGCATATGTCCCTGATGATTTCCCCGGAGACATGTCACCAGAGGAGATCAAAACAACAGCCAAGATGGACCCTTCTGTTTGGCGGGTACTTCCAGAAGAGGAGCCGCAATTCGTTTGTCCAGAAGATCTTGTCGCACGTTTAAAGGTTACACGACCGGATTCGCCTCAGACGTCCGACTCTGACCGCTGTACACCTCTTCGCCGGCCGACATTGGACGAATTCATGTCTAACATGGAATACTATAGATATTCCCTCGAGACAACGTTCACGGTGCGGAAAAATGACCGGCGTATTCGTCCCAAGTCTTTGAAACCCGGTGGTGCAAGACTTGCAAATGCAGGGAAGCGTTCGTACGCATGTCCCTTTCCTGATTGTTCGCATGCTTGCAGCAGCAGAAACGACCTGAAACGTCACTTGTTGTGCAGGGAGCACAAAGAGCCTTCTTTTCCCTGCCCGAAACGATGTGGAGTTATGTACACGAGGAAGGATTCTGCAAAAAGGCATGGCAAGCTCTGCAGTTATGGCACCCATAAATCACAGCTGAGATAAAATAGTTCCAATCAATGGGCTCCCCTTACTTTGATTATTGATCCAAGGATAGTTGAATAGTCATCATGATACTTTGAGTTACAAGTCGTAATCGCACATATATATTTGAAGTCCAGTCATCCTATCAGTAATTCGTACAAAAGCCAGCTCCGTCAACTTATATATGGAAGCCAAAACGCGGCTTTGGTAGGTTGGCAGTCTCCACACTAGTTTTCACCTCTTGCAGATGATTCATAAACTGCGCTTTCAAATCGTCCCACATCTTGGGTTCGTGCTCTGTTATGAACACTTTAGCCAAGTAATTAACCGAGCTTCCCGAGAGACTGACCATGCAGCTTTCCAGATCGATTCATTGCGTAGTCAGTTATCGTTAACATCATGCTTGATTCAAACATAAACACTGTGGACGTTGATATATAGATTTGTCCTTCAGAACAAGAACGAAGAACGTCTTACTAATAGTTCCTTCCTGGACCCTCATTGGTGCAAGGTCCGACTCAGTCGCCTTCTTGAACTCCTCATAGGACACTGCACGCATAGATAAGGGCAAATTCAAAACAAACTTATCTATGAACCGACCTCCATGAGGACAAAAACCAGTCTCGTAACTTGCACCACCTTGAAATGAGACGAGAAATCAACAATACCTTAAATCTGGCAGGAAATAGTCGCATACCAGGTTGGAATGCGTCACTTCTCCCTCCATATTCTCCATACAGAAGTCCGATAAACTCCGTTGCTGAGTTACGGTGATAATACTGAAAAAGTAAGTAAGTATGGCATAAACGACATTAGTAACTCACCGGTGGGCGGAACGTATTGTTCGCAACGTCCCAACGGGGGCTAAATATCAAAAAGTCTGCAAGAGGTACATTTGGAGCTTTGGATGGCGCTGTGAGGACGCAGAAGATGGATGGATCGATATGATCTTTGGAGATACTTCCGACAGACACAAATTTCTCCATAGCGTATTTGTAAGGGACATAGCTGGCAATGAGATATAACACATGGCAAAGGAGTTCTAATTGAGTGTTTAGCTTACTTTCCATGCCATGCAACAACATCGAATGGTGTATGCTCCTGATAGCAATTGAATAGTTTGCCACACAACCTGAATAATGTGAGAGAAATTCCTCAAGATATGATCGGACACACTTGTAAACAACTAGCAGACGTCAGAACTGTCAACATACATGATGGAAGACATACTGTTCCATGGACTCTGGTCAACATCAAAATAAGCGAGCGGATGCTCAAAGTCACGCGCGTTAGCGAGACCATTAGCTCCCAAAGGCCCGAGCTCAGGGAGTACGTAATGAGAGCCAAAAATCTCTTGAATGTCTATGCCCGTAAGTCAAACATGTATGATGTAAAAGACATGAAAGGAGTTACATCCTCGCGAGGGGCCATCAGGCAACATTATCTATTCATATTAGAAAAACGATTGATTAAACTAGTCGCTGATCGAACGACGTACTGACCTTGAACTTGAGGCCGCGTTGGATAACTACAAGTTCTCCAGGACGGACCATGAGCCTAACAGACAAAAGATACGAAGCATTCTATCGTGTTCATATTCTGCGTTTGAGAAGAAAAACATACTTTCCGAACTCAGTCTGTATATCCAGCCTCCCCAACTGCGGAAGAATGAGAAAATCACCGTCGTTGTTGCAAAAGGCCTTGTTTTTCATCGATGTATTAGCAAGGTACATATGAATCGCAAGTCCCTCTCTCAGTGTAGGATCACCGTTTCCAGCAAGGGTTTTCAGACCGTCGATAAAATCGACTGAGTCTGAAGCTTTGGGAATGTCGAAGGGACGCCAAGCAAGTTGTGTAGGACTAGCATGAACCTTCGGATTGATTGGGAGGAAGTTGGATTCAAGCTTGGTTCAGGATAAGAATACGAAGAGCGTACTTTGAGGTATGGGTACGTACGTCAGGATTCTCCGGGAGCTTAGTAAATCCTTGATGAGCAACAGAGGGCCGGATACGATACAGCCACCTCAAATACTCTCAATTAGTTGAACGATCAGTGATTATCCAAGTGTAAACTCATACGAGTGGAGGCGTTGAGCACGAGGCGAGACGAAAGGAGAACCAGTCAGCTGTACATCATTTCAGTTTTCTGGTCTGGCATATGACGTTGATACAGCTACACACCTGTTCTGCATACAGATCATACTTGCATTTTTGAGGACTGTTTTGATCTGGTGGAAGTGTGCCTGGCCTTCCTTTGGGGTCAATGAACGACGCAACCATAGAAGAGGTGAGGACATACAAAGCTTCGCTTGCGAAGGAGTTCCCGAAACCCACTTGGTAGGTGTAAGGATCTTGTTTCGTGGGCTTTGTAGAAAACGAGGTCAAAGCAGTGGCATGCATCATGTTTGTAGCGTTGATTTAGGTCTTTGGTTTCTGGGTTCAAGCTTCAGCGAACTGTCGTACTTTTATCTTTACAGGACAGGATGATCAACCCGAAAAGGGACTCTTTCTCTGCCGAAATTGGAATCCAGAGGAAGAGACTTCGTGGAAGCAAGTGTCACTACTTGATGCGCAATGATGGGAACGGCTATAATGCTATGAGAAAAGATACCATACAAAGCTGAAAAGAAACACACAAAGAGAGATTTCAAGAAACTAGAAATCACGAGCAGTTGCAGCGTGAGACCTAGGCCAGATCTTCTCATGTGGAACGGAGCAAGACTGTCCAGCAAACGTTTCTGATAATTACTAGCAGGTACTTTTGTTTTCCGCACACGAAAACAGTGACAACATAGACTTGGAATGCCATATCTTCAGATGACGTCTGGCAGGTTTGGAGGGAATAATATGCTCCAAAAAGTTGAGCAGTGATCATCATGATTCAGATGGCCAACTGGTCTCATCGGGGGGAGAAGATTTAATGTGCATCAAGGTCGTGATAAAGTCAAGACAAATTACTTCTTACAGTTCGTTTCATAACGATAGACTCCTTCGACTTTCCCTTGTTTAGTTGTTTTTCCGATATCCGCTGTCACGCTAGTTCCGAGATGCCGAGATGCGGTTGGACCGAGTACATTTGGCCTGATTTGTTAGTTTCTCGAAGGTGCAAGTACTTGCCAGTGTATGTTATGATCAATCCATCAGACAAACAACTTGACAAGGGTAAGTCCAAGGGTTTATCGTGATGAAACGAGCTGTAAGCAAAACTTCCCTAATATGGAAACGTGATGCGGCAGTCTCCGTGGAGTCGGGGTTCCTTCCTTCGAAATCCCAATTGATAGTACTCCCCACATGTTCAGAACACCCAGTCAATGAGAACGTCACAGACTGTCACAGCACAAAAAAGGAATCTGATCAATAAGTTTTGATCAATAGCGACACAGCGCGCTGATCAGTTGCCGTGGGAATAGATCTTATTCAGAATCCGCTGTTCCGATGAGCGGCAAGCGTGACAACCCCTCCAAACTTGAGCACTCAATTACCCCCATTTTGGACAAAAGAAAAAGCAGATTGTACAAATTGCCAAGGGCACCTTCTGCCACTCTACTTGAATTTGTGATCTCTAGCTGGTCTCTTCCACTAAGTTCTGTGCAAAACAATTACTGTGACCAGGTCACTGCACCCATGTACATTCCCGAGCCACATTTGAAGTTGCACTTGCAACCTGCATGTCAAAGAGCAAGGACAAAGGGTTAAATTTCTCGACACAGTGGGATGTGAGACTTGGGAATTGTAAAATCCATGACATCCAGGAAAATCTTGCCTTTCTCGGGAGTTGACCTCGATTGATCATGCCATCTCTTGTCTGAGATGTTTCATGAGGCACAAATGTTTTGAAAATCAATCTATGATGGGGAAATCAAAGCTGGGCTAGGACTGGGACGAAGGGGCTTGTTGTTTACCGCTTCCTCGATATACAGTCCATTCGTATTTGTCTTTTTGCTCACGGTTTTGTCATTTGAATTTGGAAGCCACAACCCTTCTTTACATCATGTTTACACAAATAGCCACCAATCGGACAATTGACAGGGCATTCTTCACGGCCAAGGAGTAAATGGAACCGTACTTGGCGCCATGGAAATCGTTGTCTCGACTGATAATCGTTATAATGCACCCGTGTAAAAAATATTCGCTATCATGCATTTTTTTCAGGTTCTATAACAAAGACAGTGATGTACGCGACATGGGCAGAACTGTATTGGATGACGAGTATGTCTCTAAAACAGGATTGCGGCCTTTGCAGGATCTACACTCCGGCGAGCCGCAAAATTTATGTTCTGCTGTACATCACCATGAAAGATAACAGGTGAAGTTTGACGTCCCGTGATAGGTGACCTGGAGCCAAACCACTGCAACGGCTTCTTGCATGCATTGAGGAGAGGAGTGTGAAGTCGTTTCAACTTACAAAGATCGCGCGCCGCTAGGGACAGACTTGCAGTCGAGATAGAAGAGTGCGACTTGCCCATGGCGAGAGTCTTGCAACTGAGTTGGGACGAATGGTGCTCTGGAATGTCATACAAATGGCGCTTGTGGTATCGGTGGGTCCCTAAGAATCGTCTCGCGCCTGCGATGATGCCTAGTCCTACAAGAGAGATAGAAAACGACTCTTGAACACAGCAACCAGATTCCTTAATACTCTCGTGCCTTGGCGAAGGAACATCGATTGAAATCAGTCGTTTGTTTTCTTCTTTTGAAGGATCGGGGTGACAAAGCACTGACGGTAATCCCAGTCCGATACCGCTCGCAGCCTTTCTTGTTTTCGAACCGGTAGGCAAAACACAGAAGTTCGACATGTCAGCAGCTTCGCTACTGGTAGTAACCATGTTGACTTCACTACATACGACATTCTCTTGACGCGAGGGAGAATTGATACAGGTCAAACCTGGACTTTCATAATTTTCCGAAGACGACACTCTTTTCATGTCACACTGGAGCCTGCGCAGATCAAAACCAGAGAGATGGACAGGACTTGGAAGAAGGATAGGAGACGGAGAATCTAAACCAACGATAGGTAAAAGTCGAGGCTGTGAGGGACAGACAGGTAACGTATTGATACAAGAATTGAGCTGTATCGTCAGGTCGGGTAAGTCGATAAACACAGAATTTAATATAGGAGCTGACTTTAGACGATGCCGAGTGAGCTGGTCGCAACCCACGACGTCGACGAGGCTCAAAACAACCTTTCCGAGCAGATTTCTTTGTCAAAAACGATATCGGAATATCGCGATCTTCTCTTTCAGACTCATAACCAACGTCGTGGCTGACATTGAATATGTCGGTTGTTCGTTTCCACGAAGACTGACGAGGAGTGGCTTCAATAATGGAGAGAGGCGTTTCACATGTCCCTGAAGTCGTTCTGTGCCTCAAATGGACAACTGGCTTTTCGTCAACTAAGGTAGGCGATTGAGGCGGTGAAAAATCGGTCTGCGAACTTGAAGACGATAATCCAGAGCTGAAGAGCGAGGTTGAGCAAGATGAACAAGAGTTTGAGACGGCCAGCATCTCAATAGCAAGGACAGATTGAAAAGAAGGTATGCAAGAAATCGCGTTCAGCAAAAGTCAAACGAACAAAGAACTTGAAACAATAGATTTAACGATCAGAGGACGGAAACCCTGCACATGTCACGTGCAAGCCCTGATTTCGGACAGGAGGTTAAGTCGAGACTAATTATAACTCCTCATCACTACGGTCGTCGCCACCTGGTACTAGTAAGAGACAAAGAACATTGATGCGAAAATTACTAGCGGGAGCTTGTTCTGTGGGAAGGATAGCGTATCTTCAAATTCTAAGGCACTTAATATTGACTAGTGCCTTGCCCATAATCCGTTTGAACTTTGCGGTCGCCTGATTGTTTCTATAAAATACCCTTGAAACTCCATCCGCGCTACCCCCAAAATTTCTCTGTTCAACCATGCTCCGACGTAAAATTTAAAAAATAGGACAGGCACAAAGACCTCACATATACACTAAATGAATGCAATTTAAGAATAGACCAAGGAAGATCTAACGAGTATTAAGTACTACATACAATACAGTAGTCATAGTATTATGACGAGTTGGCGATTTCGTCAATGAATGATGCAAGGGCGATATTAACGAAGAAATTGTCCAGATCGGCGTAAGGCGGCAGACTCATATGCAAACTGCTCATAATTCAGTTACATCATCAAGAAAGCCGGGCTCAAGCCATGCAGGAGGACGCAGCGCAAAGTTGATGAGACCTACACCCCATTCCGATTGACTACCAGCGTACGAACTACATGTTACGTTTCGCGGGCGCTTGAGATGTCGAGCGAGGGAAGAACTGCGAACAAAGACTTTGAGGCAGTCGGGGTGTGGGCAGCGAAAGCGACCAGGGAAATGGGTCTCGCGGTGTTTAAAGCACTCGAAGCGGGTCTTGGAAATATGACGACATCCTTTGATGCGGCATACAGCTTCGGGATCGACCTTTTGACGCTTCGTTTCGTGTGACTATGGAGACGAATGAGGGTAGGTAAGTGTCGGAGATAAAGTCAATCATACCATTGTTGGCGCTTTTCTCTTGTTTTTAGTACTATCGGGCAAGGACACAGAGAAAAGGTCTACTTGAGTTGGGGCCTGTTGGTATTTAACTGTTTGCTTCTTGACACGCTTCTTTTGTAGATCACGGAACCCATAATGAGCCATGTACGGCTGGTAATCGCCATCCTTGTAATTATCATCAACAGAACTCAGATCCATTTCGTTGGCCCAAAGGTCAAAATAGGAGTTTGAGACGCCCGGCTCCGAAGTCGGGCAGGAGAAAGTGAACGTGGAAGTAGGTGGTGTTGGCGTTGATAATGGACCTGAGCTTGCCGTTGAAGCTGAGTAAGTCGTTAAAATCGAGGGACAAGGGGAAGCAAGGAAGTGATCGGAACCACTGTTCATCTGCTCCCAGAGATCATCGAGGAAGGTATCGGGCGAAACATATACATCGTCAAAGATGGAATCCAGGGTAGTGAGAGGGTATGTAGCTGCTGAAGAGGAGGCCATTGAAAGCTCGTCAATAAAAGGTTCAAGTTCGTCGATGACAGGTTCAATATGCTAAACGTAGATTAACCTACGGTTGCGTCGCACCACAGGAAAGAACACACCTTTGTCTTTGTCTTTTCCGCAACTTCCTTGATCACAGCCAACTTTGTGTCCATAAACTCATCGTAACACGGCTCATACTTTGTCTCATCATCCTTGATCTCAAAGAAAGAAGGGCACGGAGATGGAATAGGACTTGCAAGGTCGCACTTAAGCGCGTCTAACTGTGCCTGTGTAAAAGTTTGAAGTTGCGCTGGGATGGGCTCGTCGCATGTCGGCTGGAGCTTCGGACCAGACGCCCATGGAAAGACAGTGGGCCCGAACGGATCAAAGAATGTGGAGGTCGATTCCATGGAAGAGAACATGGTCATTAAAGGGTCGTTGTACACGTCCAAAGCATGATTCTACATTGAACGTCAGGTCTATAAGCTCGCGATAACCGGTAAACTTTCGCCCACCATTACATAGGAGTTCATGCTGGCACTAGGCCGCGTAGTTGAGTGATTAGCAGAGAGCGTGAAAGAGAATAGCTTGATAGAAACACGACTGATCAACAGTGTGTACAGAAATTAGTGAAATCGATGGTTGCTCGAGCAGAACTTGAGGCATATAAATGAATCGGGACGAATGAGAAAGGTCGATTTCCAAACCATAATGATCTTTGGCTCTTTCGAGTGATTTCTTTGTTAATCATTGGCTATAGACGCTCGTGAATGATGTACACGTGGTCGGCCCCTTTGTTTTCAATGTCCGGATCTGATGGGGAAGGAACACGAGGCGGAGCGTGCTGCAAAGCCTCAATGGAAAAAAAAAAAGAAAAAAAAAGAAAGAAGATAACCGGATTTGAGAAGGCACGCTTCACTTTACATTGAAAATGGAAAAGAACTCATGTCATTCATGCTTGCTACGTTTGTACTTTTCACCAAGTTTTGTATGGTAAAAACTTCCCACTACGATATTTATTGTGAGAATCGACAGCGCATAGAATGAAGGTAAACGCACTCAAAAGTGAGCACCACGCGGTCACCTTTCGGGTCGGGCTTCTTCGCGACATTGACAGTGCAATCGATCATTGACATGATACCATCTCCAAACTACAGCCAGTTAAGGTCAGCCGGGAAAAGCGGGGAAGAGACACACCTTCTCGTGAATGACGGCCTGAGGCAAATTCATTCATGAGATAGGGAATGAAAACATCTAAAAAACCTACCTTGATTGCATGACCATAGACAAGGACACCCTACATATAATAGTAGAACTGAGAGCCTTCGGGCAGCACGAAAATTTGGCACACCTCATACAATCGATAGATGACTGGATCTGTAGGAGGCATAGGTCCCAGACCACGGTTAGGCCACCAATGGTCTCCAAGGGCACCGAGGGAGGCTGCGTTTGATATACCTAAAATCCGGGAAAGACTCGTCAGCTCGTCGGAGGTTAATTTTGCCTACCAAACAGTCAGTGCATGTCTCGGGGCAAATCGACGAACACACCTGGCCATAAAATGCAGCTGCAACCCAAACTTCATCCTTGCCAAGAGCTGTCGCAATCTGATCGAAAGTCAAGCCTAGAAAAAACTTTAGGAGGGTTCCACAGTATACTGGATAAGTGTAGGGTCGAACGTTTTCGTGCTTTCGCCTCAAAAAACCTGCTACAAATCGATGGAAGGTCGGCGTATGGAGAAACGTTGGAGGCTATAGTCTGTTGAGGGCTGAGGCGTAAAGATTAGAATGAAGTTAATTGATGCAACGCACGGCAGATGTTTCATCCATGACAGGACGGCGGAAAAGGAGATGAGGAGATAGGTCCAAACATACTCTTATAAAGAAGTCAGACAAGTCCATGTGACGTATGACATCGACATGAGAAATAACAGAGGCAAAAGGGGAATTCACTACAGCCAGCTTGGCTTTGGACAAGAGGATGAGTCAACATCCAAGTCGACATTAGTGTACGGAGCTTGAGCTTTTTAAGCACAGTAAAATGCAGTTATGAGTCTTGTTTTGCTATAGGTTTCCATACATCCTTCGTAGCATGCATAAGTTCGTAAAGTTGCCCTAGCTGTTCCGCAGACATCTAATTGACATCGTGAGTTGTCGGAAAGACCGGCGCGGAATTGGAGCACCTGCCTTCTCAAACACCGTAGGATCTAATTTCTTCCCAGTAAAATTCTTCCCATTCCCATCCAGAGGAAGATCGTCTAGATACACCTTCCACTGTGACAGGAACCCAATGATATACGCTGGATTGGTCACTTCTTTGTGCCGGCGAAATTCTACAAATGCGACATCAAATCACAGTCGGATAGACAGTATACGGTTAATTACCAGCTTTGACATAATCATCTCCTAGACTACGCATCTCCCTAGGCAATGAACGATGGGCTCGTAGGAGTCGACGATACAGACTTTCCAGGCGTTTCAAGTAAAATTGTGAATGGGAGCACGAAAACTTACGGAACGGGAGGAAGGAGGGCGGCGCTCGCCTCTCGCAGATTGAGGGGCTTAGTTGTCACTGATTGAGCGAGGCGTAGCAGAGAGTGGCGCATTGTCACCAAGAATTTGACGTGCCAGTGCACTTTGAATGCTTCACACGTGCATTTGTCACCCGTCATCGGCACCCGGGCCGCAATCGCCGCCGTCGTCGTACAAGGCACAAATTTGAAATATATGCTTGAAAGGAAGATGTTGCTTTGCTGGAGACCAGATAATTATTTCTGTTCCCATCGACAACTTTCAATAACTTCATTAATGTGTACATTCCACTACTCAAGTATCACGCTTTGCAATTTCAACATTTGATGCAGGAACTCTCAAGTGACCGAGATGGGCAATCCCATTGCCCTCCTTCCAATTGGCGAAAGAATATCGTCAGCCTTCCCAACTCCGGCAAAGATGGCTTCGCCAGGCCCTTTGGGGAAATCGGGAGGGCACTGGCCCTTCAAGAATGTTTCCCTCTGTCGCTCGACGTATTTCTGGTTGAGTGGTGTGAGTGGAACAGCAGGAATGTACATGACTAGGATAGTCAAGTCAGTTTCGCCTGGATGCACCATCCTGATGTGAGATCAATGTACCTGCAGAGTCTCCGGTCCCAGTGTGTTCATGTTCCACTGAATGGACGACATCACAATGCCAGAATACAGTGTCCCCTGGATAGACTTTGGGTACTGATGTCATGGTTTTCTCGAGTTCGAGATGAGGATGCATTTCTGGCGTCGGCTGAGGACCATAATAACCGCCGTCCTTGGGATATATGCCTGGGAATTCAGGGCTCGAAATATCTGAGTATGTATACAAGACGTTAGAAACAGTGTTTCAAAGTATCTACTCCTTACCAAACTCCCAATTTTCGAGGTTCAGGAAATCAGGAGAACCTGTAGGAGATTTGGGCCGGAAAAATGGACGTAGAATAAGATACGAATTTGACAGGAGAACGTCAGGGTACACCCTGAGGGTGCCTTGCGTTGGTGCCGTCTCACTACAAATTTCGATTAAGTACATTAGGAATGAGCAATCCACATTCAATGTGCATTTGTACCTCATTGCCAGCCAGCCTTGGAAAGTTCTGAAGACACTTGCCTACGTCAGATGTCAGAGAGAATCCATCTTTGTATGAGGATAGAGTCACACTTACCTGGTTCGGGCGGTCGTACCTTGAGGTCGAAGCATCGAGACGCCCTTTCAATTCGTACGGGTCATGTGAGCGCCAATTACCAGACAAGATATCAGAGAAACACTCTCTAAAAGCAGGATCTTCCCATCGTTCAATAGTGCCACCTTCAAGCCACTTCAGCGAGGTCAAGAACGTGGACTGTGCGTTCCTCACCATCGACATGGGGTGGATGTAATGCCCAAGAAATACCCGGGCGCCTGATACGGAATCGGTCGGCGTACGTGAGAGGTGTGGAAAGGTCGACTCCTTCAATTGGTCTATCGTTGGTTTTGGTATGGTAGAGGTTGTTCAGCCATGCGGAAGCTTTGAGCATGTTAGGATGAGAACGGGCTTCCACTTGCGACTTCGTCCAGCTAGAATAGAATGCAAGACAGTAAGAATGGGCTTGTAGTAGAGTACTCGAAAGACAGACTAGAGCATAAAGAATTGTTTGTCGTCCTCAGGAACACCTAGAAAGATTCAATATTCAATGCGCATCAACTTCACGCTCGATGCAATTCAGGATCAAGCACATACCGATAACATCAGGATTAGCCGTGACAAATTCTTCTAACTGAGTCTTCCATCGTATTGCTTCCGCGTCGGGGACCACATCTCGTATAACGACACTTCCTCTCCTTCTAATCTCATCAATCTCTTCGGTTCCAAGCTTGTCCAAATCTGTGAATTTGACTTGAGGAATGTACTATATGCATTGACAATTAGGGATGTGTATAGGCGATGACCTGATAGCTCACATCAGGGCCCGCTTGGGCGATTCCTGCGTTGACAACTTTGAGTTGAGCAATAATCTCGCCCCACGCCTTGGTAACACGTTCTTGAAAATTAGGATACAAGCCTGCAATTTCCTGTTTCAAATCGGCAAAGCGAGCAGGGAGACGAGTGGGTGTAGACATTGATCGTACTTTTGTTGCGTCGCTGTGAGTGACTTCAATTTAAGGCGGGTGCATGACCCAGTTTTAGGTTTCCCCTGGGAATCTCTGGCCATAACCAGGCCATATGTGGGGAACGCGCTGATAAGATGGTATCGCCCTGAGAGACCGATTGACCCTGGGACAGAAAGATGATCAATCTACTTCCCCACACTTCCCCATGGTACACCGAGTGTAATGTAATTGACGGCCTGGAATTGTGGCATATAATTGCAATGACACAGTAATCAGGAACATAGTGCCATGTACGAATTCTTTTTGCTGGAAATCATCAATCAAGAAGGCTCACCATGAGAAGAATTCATATTGTAAATCATAAAACAACTGAATTAGTGTCTTTGTATGTCACGGTCGCTGCCTCAACAGGGATAAACCTTCGGCGAAACCCTCATCAAACATGCTGGAGTTAGATAGGAATCTTGGGTTGATCTGGATACAATATCCATAAAGGTTGACATGGAAAAGGTTCAACGTTCAGGTATGGAGACATTATGATAGTCTAGAAAACAAGACAAGGAAAACTTCAGATCACAGATTACAGATCAGTCCTAGGATAATCGATCTGGTAGCAATAGGAAGAAGGAAGCATCTACGAAAGGGTCCAAACCTTCCTTGACCCTCTGTGTGTTATTCAGCAGCCTCTTCGATTTCTTCCTCTGCATCGTCTTCAACTGTCGCCTCTTGATACTAAAAACAAAGAATCAGCTGATCATCGAAGATATATCGAAAACAACGACTCGCTTGTTGGTATTCGGAACTGGAAACGACTTTGAGTCAATTCCGTAAGCCAGACTGATAACGAGATACATACATCAGATCATGTGTGTTGCTCTCAGCCTCACTAAACTCCATAATGTCCATGCCTTCGCCAGTATACCTTCGAATATGAGTCAACGAAGAAGACTCAATGGTACACTAAAAGCCTACCAATGCAAAAAGGCCTTGCGCTTGAACATTGAGGCAAACTAGAGAGAACAAATTAAAATAGAACCATACAGTTGCCAAAAGGTGATACGATACGATCATGAGAAGAGATAAACACGCACCGTCTCAGAAGTACGCTTGAAGACTTCTTGAATGGCTGTCGAATTGGACAAGCCAGTAGCCGACTATAATGGGTGGAGAATAAACGTCTATTGCTCAGCTGCTTCAAAGAGAACGGACACATACCTGGCTCTGGCCGACAGGAGGTACGGATACCAGCGATACGGAGACGTTATCAGGTATCCACCTGCGAACATGAGCTCAACCAAGTTCATTCTCGACGAATCAAGAGCAAAACCCACTCGACGAAGCGCGAAGAGTTCTTCGTCTGCAAATCACGTACAGACACCTATGTAGCACGCAAACGCGTATCAAACAGTCGGTTCGCTACCAATGTAGGTGTTCAACCTACTTCTGCCTGCAGGACAACGAATGACATCGGGGCCTATATTCGCGAAATCGCCACTTACTTCTCTTGACGAAATTTTTCCGCGAAAAATGGTTGCAGCGGTCAAATAACGACTAGGTTATGCAATTAGATCAGAAATGTTCCTCCCGTAACAGACTGCAGGACACACCCATGTTCCGGACTACATGCCACGAGGAGGTTCTTCCGGTCAAAGAGACTATCGAAAACTTTAATTAGCCTTGATCGAAATGATGGCCGATACGTACGCCTTGGTAAGTTCTGGAACTGAGAACCTCTCGAATGCTCTGGATTGGGAGTTGTAGAACGGCGCATAGCTTGGCATGAGAAAGTGAAGCTTGACAAGCATCAGTCGAGCTCGTAAAGACCAAGACTATAGAACGTACTCGAGGGAACGGGACGAGATTCATCCCAAGTTTCCTCAAGTCACTATATAGGTAGTTGTTAGGATTGACCATCATCACGAGCTCCAATAATCGCCACAAACCCGTTTAGTTGGCCTGGGAACCGGAGACTAGTGCTAACTCCACACATCACTCGTGCAATAAGCTATTTGGGTGTCTAAGTGAATATGTAGGTCAAATACAGGCAGGATAACCCACATCATTAAGGTGTTTGAAGGTGGGGCTGGCAATCTTGAGAGTTTTAGTGTTAATGTCATACCTAACCAATGGTCATAAGAGACACCACTAGAGTACAAGGGATGAGGCTTACAATGCTTCATTGTCGATGCAAAATGTGAGATCGCCATTGTCAACCAGCTGATGTAAGGAGAGCATGGCATTATAAGGCTATCGGAGAAATTAAGGAATAGTTGATAGAGCTTTAACTAGAAAAGTTACCTCAACGATGGTTTCAGACACCTAAAGTGAAGTTAAGAATTATGATTAATGATTACTGTCCAAAGATCTACCTTCACAGAAGGGATAACCGAGAAAGTTGACAGCATACGATCAGGGTATTCCTTTGCGACTGCATGAGCCTTGGACAAAGGTCTGATAAGTCATAATCACCTCTCGAATTTTGGAGAGTAGGAGACTTCCTAAGCCAGCGCCAGTACCACCGCCGAGGGAGTGGACGATTTGGAAGCCCTGAAGAGAATCACACGCTTCACCCTGTTTCCTAACAACGTCCTGTTTCTTTATCAGCAAAACGTAGGATATAGCAGTAAATCTCCACATACCAAGATCGAATCAATGAGTTCGGCACCTATGATCAACCATTGATAGAGAAATGATGAGGATATGTTAATCAGAGTTTGGCATACCCTCAGTATAGACTACATAAATCCGCCGCAATCAGACCCAGGATACACAGATTGTGCTATCATACTCACATCCCTTGGCCCAGTTATTTCCAGCGCCAGATTCACCAGTGATAAATGTGTCAGGGCGGAACAAATTGCCCAATGGTCCACTCCGTATCTGCAAGGGATTGACAGATCCAGCATATAGAACAAGAGAGGGTCGCACCAACCTTATTGCACACACCTGCCTCAAGATCGATCTGAATACTCCTCGGCACGAATTTACTACCCCTGCTACCTAGACCCTCCACCTCAGAAAAGTACACGCCAGCCTTACGATCACAATACACGCCCGATCCAATTTGCAGAAGAATTACGGCACTCACCCTCGCAAGCTGCAGGTCATCCGATCCTTTGTACATCTACCTTGACATATCAGTACAATTCGAGGTGTATTCAGGGGAAACTCACGCCTTGTTCATCAAGCCCGTGCTCTGCTAGGAGCATATGCCAAAATGTCTCCCCGACCTAGACTGATTTTCAGGACATTCACAGACGCGACGGTCGATGGGTGGGTCCAATGTTGAATGACACATACTTGGTTCCCTGCTTGACCAACCTATAATGGTTTCAGCGGGGTTTGAGTACAAAGCACGTTACATAACAGACCTGGACATTGATGATTTCACGGGAAGACTGCGTCTGCGGCATTATGGTTGAAGTAGACAAGGCTGACTGATGGAGCGGTTGATGTTATTTAATAATATTTTTGATGATGTTGTTTATTCCAGGGAATTACGCATCACCGAGAGTATCGCTCTTGTGGACTCAAGCACTCGAGATTCTACAAAGACAGAGCTTGTAGCAGCACTGAGTGCATCTGCATTATTCAAGGTTGACTCAAGACGTAATTACAACAATTTAATCAAGTAAGTATCTAAAGTAATAAGATGACGGCACATAAACCAAGTAAACTGTGCGAGATAAGTATCCTATATATAAGTGAATACCCGGAGAGGGAAGAAATCGATGCCTGTCCTTGCAAACCGAAGCTCTGGATCTGAACTTTACACATCAGTAGATATGACACTAATGTTGTCCTGCATCCCTATTTGTTCCGCACCCCTAATATCGATTATATTTGTGCTGTTCATGCCTGAAACGCGACCAGAATTGGTTCCCGTCGTACAGTGTTCTGAGTCATTGCACGGTGTCATCTCACAGCGAGTAGCGCGTATGATAATCATGTAGAAACACAGAGGTATAACAGGTGCGGCCTGGTTACGATGATCAGTTTAGGTCAAGTCACAAAAGTTGATCAGAAATTTACTAAATCAAAGACTAGAAGCGATCCAGACGATTGCGGCGATTCTTGTAAGATAAGGACAAGCATCACAGAGATAGAGTATATGGCTCCGGAATCGATAACGACATGCGCAATATGGATCAGAGTCTTGTCCACGGTGCAGTAGTACTTCGAAGTTTCTCGGTTCACGGTCCACAGTCTATATGCCAGAAGACCTGCACATATATTGTCATGTCCCAGGACAACCGCATTTCTGGAGAACCCGCTCACCTGTGGCAAGGCCATTACCAACCAAAGTAGTGGCGAAAAAAGCATCAGATATTCGATTCGGCCACTGCGGGAAGTTGACAGTCACCAAACTTGCATCGTGGAGTAGTTTCCACAGCCCAGCGACACCAAGACCTACAAACGAGTAGGCGCGTCAGACCCCTGGATAAAGTTTAAGTTTGAAAAGAGGCCCACAGAACGTGGCTAGCCACAGTAGTACAGGGACACATATAATCCAGAACGACGACCAAACAACATAGCATCGATATATCTACTGATCAATTATTCTGCTATCATGACATAAGTAGATCCACTCACGACAATAACATCTCCGATAAGCGTTTCGATTCCGTATATTAGAATTAGTAAGAACCAGCTGGAGTTTCCGCCACCGATAAAGTATGCAGGAGGACCGCCGGGTGTATCACGATGTTGGACCAACCCGCGAATGTTCCTATAAATACCGATTCCCATGTGCTGACAACAGAGCTGTAGGGATTCATATCTACAGTGTTCGCAATTCAATACTCACAACAGAGCTGAGGATGAAAAAGAGGCAGGCTGCTGTTATCATGACAAAATTGATCCTTCCGGACGAATTTCGTCTTTGAAGAAGGGTGACAAAGGTTACACCAAACATGTACATAGAAAAACCTTGGTGATCAAAGAAACAATGAGAGGCAACTAGGTTGTATAAGGGTGAAGATCACCATAGATTATTCCCTGCAGAGGGGTAGACAAAGCGAAAGCGTAATCAAGGGCAGTGGTCATCTTGCAGAAGCCGACGATAACGGAAAGGAAGCCGGGCATCTTAAATACCCAGTTACTGAGTCTTTTAAATGTCCAAATGGGTTCTGGCTTGAAGGTCCATCAACATCGGGATGTAACTAGAGCGACAGCTGAGGACTCGGAAACTCTGAAGCATGTTTGATGCTATTGTCGAGGAATTGTCGAGGAATATGTCTGAGTAGTGCGTCAACTTACCTCATCAATAAATCATAGCAGCAACATCCAGTGCGTAATTCCAAAAACTTACTTACAAAATATGAGATCATTATTACAAAACTTTGTTTTACCTTACATCAGTATGATTCAAATAGGGGTATATATTCTGTATGTCATCCTGGGGTTCGTGTCATCCTTGACTTACGAACCTCAGGTATGTGATTCTAAAATATTTGTATATCAAGATACTTATTGTCATCCTTGACTTACGAACCTCAGCTTGAATAAATATATTTCTTGCTTGAATACATCTGTGCTATGCTTCGTCCGACCTCACCGGAAACTCTTGCTTGTACAGTGCAAAACGCTAAGAATCGACCTCTTTGCACTCGTAAATCCGAGGATGTGAGTTCCCTTACTCTCCCCCACCCCTAGAGCATATTTGCAACCAGCAAAATTTTGTTTCAGGGCCATCAAAATTTTGTGCTTTTGGCAAGTCTTTCTAAATCAGAATGTCAAGTTCTACTTGCCTTTGCCATCTTTTGACTCACCTTTGGCCTTGGCATGAGCTGCAACCATTGCTTCATGGTGCTGATTAATACTGCTCTCAATAGCAGCATTGTTAGCCTCTTCAGTGATATGCCAAATATAATCCTGACTGAATATAGGCTGCTGAGCAACACAAGCACTGGCAGATAACATCATAAGGAGTGATCGGTAGGTAGGCGCAAGGCATAATGAGGTGCAGATATAATTTGCAAAAGAAGTATCAGAAAGAGGACAATTAATTTTGGCAAGGTGTTCTTTGAGAACTACAAGGTTGGAAAGGTGCACATGCATGTCAATCTCACCATTTTCAATGAACCTAGCATTCTGCAGGTGAGCAAGTAAGTCTGTTTCAAACATCATGCCTTTGTTGCCATGAATTAAGGCAAGCTTTTTTTAAATGTCAGCAGCAGTAAGTTCACCTTTGACTTGATGAAACATTGACTGATTGATAGTGCCATAGATGATTTCTCAGACTTGGGCTTCCTTTTGCAGCAGTTCATTGACTTCCTTATCATTTAACAGGGTTACTAACTTGTGATCTAGATAGGATAATCTCTGGCATTTGATGGGCATGACTGGTTTATGTGTGGTACCAATGACATGATAATGGAGCTTCTTTGAAGCCAATGCATTAATAACATGCTCCTGATACATTGTCTAGTTTGATCCATCAGCAGACAGCTTTGGGACTGTGAGTCTTGAGGACAAAGTGTTGTAGGTATTGTTGAGGCCCATAACTTATTGAGCAGGGCCAGTCTCAGGAGAAAAAGAGTGAGAACAGAAGACTGTAAGAGGTAAATAACCTCAGTGTATGCAAAGCACTGAAAAATCTATTGTATATACCTGTAAGAGGTAGATACTTCAGTGAACACTGGTAAGTAAAAGAGTGTATAGTATAACAGAATAACTTACACCTCAGTGTATGCAAAGCACTGAGGTGTTACAGAAACACTCAGACATAAAAAACATACAAAATGATCATATAATGTTGTGAGTACATTTGTGTCCTCAACATGTAGTTGGTATTTCTATTAGATTCATATTCCTGATAGAATTTCTCCTGAAAAACATCCATGCAAAACTGATGAGACTCTATCAAGAACAAGGCCATGTGTTCCATCAACGTGGGGTGCAGGCTGTCCTGGACATGAGGCACAGTTGAAGACCATCTGGGTAGGCCACTTGCTTGACTAATGCCCAGAAGGAATCAATGTATTTGTCCAACATCTGTTTTCCCTGCCCATACTGCTCCCTGTTACACTGTGTGAGTGCAGCAGATTTGGCAAGATCAATTGGGAAGAACTCTGCCAAGAAATCCTTCTCAAAGGCAGCCCAGTCTGTAAAGCTTCCAACACCTCTGGGATGTCAAAGCACATGTAGTGCATATGTAGAGGTCTGCCTGGCCTTCGTTTATGACAGCACCCAAGCTATCTTCAATGTGTTTGAGTCAAAGGCATCTTTGCTGAGGTGAATATAGGTGAGGCAGGGCTGGAGGAAGCACTCCCCAGAAGTGTGGTCACCATCATATGTGTCCAAGAGTGCCAGATGTGGGATCTGCACCCAAGGACCTGCTGGGGCTGCTGGAGCTACTAGAGGACCTGCTGGAGCTGCCAGAGGCAGTTCTGCCACTGGAGGTGGTGTAGTGATAGGGGGTAGGTGCTCTAGCAGTGCCTGGAGGGATTGGGAGATGTGATCAGTGGTTTGGCAGAGGGTGGAGAGTTTGCTTGTGTAATGAGTGAGGGAAGTTTGAGTCAGTTGCACCTGCATCTCTAGGTGTAGCAAGCAAGTCCAGGCCTCATCTTGAGGGGCCAGCGCATTTAGAGGAGTGTCTGGATTGGCAAGCTGAGACATAGAGTTCTGTGGGTGTTTAAGCCTGGTGGAGAAGTGACAAATAGGGGCAAAAGAGAAAAGAGTCAAAATGAGAGATAGAGGAAAGATGGAACAAGACAAAGACCAGGAACAAGAAGAGAGAGAGAAGGAGAACTTAGAGACTTGAAGTGGAGAGAGAGAAAAGTAGAGAATAGATTGAGTAAAGTATAAGACAGATAGAGACAAGAGATGCAAGACAATATGAGATGAGTATAAAACAAGACAAAAACAAGACAGAGTCAAAGATAGGAAACTGGGGCATGAGACATGAGAGAGAAATGAGACTGAAACACAAAATGTAGCTATGGGCAACATCAAGACTAGAGTACCAGATACTACTCTACAACTTATATATGGTAGATGGTAGGTAGGCCCCAGAGCCCAAGTCCAGGCCTTGATGATAAGTCATGGTACCAGGGCTCATGATGAAGCCTGGGGATTGTGCAAGGTGGCAGCAGTTGTCAATGTACATCATGCAGCACAAAGGAATCTCCCAAAGGAAGGGCCTTGCTTTAGAAGCATGAGAGGCATGGAATGTTGACAAGGCAAAGAGGCAAGCAAGGAGGGGGCATGGGGGCATGGAGGTCAGACCAGGATTGATGCATGGCCATGATGCATAATGAGCATCTCGGTAAGAGTCCAGGGAGGCCTTGGCATGGGCCAGGAGAAGCACCAGGGGTTGCCAGAGCAGGCACTGATGTGGTGGCTGTGGGTGGTGATGGCTGAAGGGTGCTGAGAGTGGCAGTGGCTGGTGGCAGTAATGGGCAGTCATGGCTGAAGGCTGCTAGGGGGTGGCAGTGATGGATGCTGAGGGGTCAGTCATATAGCAGTCTAGGCCCAGGATATTATAGAGCTGGTTTAAGGAGGTGGGAGTTCTATGATTAGGGCTGGGTATCAGAGGTAGTGTGGATTGTGGCAGATCAGAGCTAACCTTAACCTTAGATAATGATTGGTAGTGCAAAAAGTTTTGGGGGTTTCTTAGAAAACAACTTCTGGAGGTGAATGAGCCTCAGAGGTCTAAAGCAAGCCCTGAAGTTCTCAAGGAGAGGCACAAGAGGTGGGCTGGAGTGTAGAGAAGTGAATCAAGGAGAAGTTGGTGTAGACCAAAAATAGAAGTCCTCTGACACTTCATTTACATCCTTCCAACCCTGCCTAATTTTTATATGCTATCTTTAGCTCTCCTTCTCTCTGTCACAATCTGCCACCTACCTCTAGTTCCAAGCCCCGGCCTTAGAGCTTCCACCAGCTCCATTGAACCTTGGAAGCATGCACCACTTGAACTGCTACACACTCAGTCATCACTGCCATCCTCAGCATCCATCACTGCCACTTCTGGCATTTCCTTGGCCATCACTGCTTATCAGCACCACATCAGCATCAGCCCCAGCAATCCTCAGCACTTCTTCTGGCCCATATCAACACTTCTCTCAATCATTATCAAGCACTCATCATGCATCATAACCAATGCATCACTGTCACCAAGGCACAAACTTGTAGCCCAGAGCTGATCTACCATCAGTATATAAATTGTAGTGTAGCACTTAGTACAGTAGTCTTAATATTGCCATAATCTCTGTTTCTATTTGTTGTACTCTTGGTCTTGTTAGTCATACTTCATTACATACTGAGACCCAATCAGTTAAACACTATTAGTAATAGCACAGCCATCAGTATAGTATATAAAGGCAGCCTGTGGATAGAATATCCTCAGGCTGAACAATAGCAGTACTTTCCTGACCTATCCATTGAGTCAACTGTAAGCTTCTGTAGCAACATCTGACCCTCTGCTTACTCTACTTAACCCTTGCCCAACTCTTGCCTGCCTCTGTGCTTGCTTGACTCCTGCTTTTTGCTTGCATTGCAGGCTCTGTGAAAGGAGCTTTGCAGACATTAAGCCTTGCCCTTACACTCACCAAGCCTATTCAAGTGTTCAACATTGATAGAACACTCTATGAGGCTGGCACTATCAGCTTTGTAAATGACTTGGTGCTTTGCTACTGATCTCATGCTAAGCAGGCTGTCTTTGCAGTCACCAGTATAGGCAAGCAAGACATGATTCTTGGCTTTACTTAGCTCCAGAAGCACAATCTCAAGGTAGACCAAGCCCAAAATAAAGTGAACATAAACTGTTGCTCCAAAAGATGCTTTGCATGTGCAGCAGAGGTCAAGGAAGAGTGTCACTCCAAGTTGTGAGAGCATGCTGCTATCTAAGCCTGCTAGATGGATTATCTGCCCTTTACCAACCTGGACCTGCTTGATCCACCCCCCCCCCCATGATGTTTCTTGTATAGAGGCCTTCTACAAAGATGACTAGAGTAGTGGTATTATGCCTGGTGACAAGGGCTAGTATGAGTTTTCAGGTGTTTGAAACTCTAGGTATTCCATAAACACAATATGTCATAGTATAAGGATTGGAGAATAAGGAGATGTGATAGAATACCTTCAGTGGCATAAAGCTGATTTACATCTCAATGCATCAGGATCCCAAATACAACTGATGACCAATTTGACTTCCAGAATAGAACACCAGGAACAATATGCAGCTGATTACAATTTGCCAAATATAACACAATGGAGGGCAGTGGCTGACCAATTAAACATGTTCTTTTCTCAATTGGTCAAGAAGATGGCAGTGGAATGGGCCAAGAAAGTTATTTGGAAAGGTTATAGACTATGTGGGTCTGGATCTAGTCATGGGTTCCAAGCTTATAGCAGATCACAAGAAATGAACCTTAACTTCAGAAAGGCTGAGGTTTCTTTTGGCCTCTGAACAGGCAGACATCAACAGAGTGGTCTTAAATGCATGGAAGAACTTCACTTCATTGCAATACTCTTCTGCAGTGAAGCACTTCCTGGAATTCTGTTGTTCTAGATCTATTTCTCTGGAGGCTGCTCTTTCAGCCTTGGGTGGAAAATCTTAGACTGCCTGAGTCCAATTAATTTCCTCAACCCCAGTCTCTGAGGATATTTTGGAAGTATGAGGACAATCTTTGAACATGACAGATCCACTTGATGCTTGTGTATGGGCAGTCTGTCTCACTGCCTCCTGAGCTCAGGCAAGATTGAGAGAGCTTTTGCTTCCAAAACTAAAGAGAGAGAATTTTTCACTCTTGAAATGCTACCAAAGTGGTGAAACTTTGAGATACCAAACAGAAAGTGTTTGAAAATGCTTCACCTTCCTAGAATAAAGAGGGGGGGGGGGGGTCAAGGTGGAACAGCCTCTGCAGTTCCATGCTCTAATTGTATGCTGCGGACTAGTGTAGTATCTTCTTTGAAGTGACGCCTCAATGATTTTTTTTAGCTGTTATCAGTCACCACCCTCCAAGAAAGGGAGAAGTAACCCATTATCTTGATTCTTTCTAATGAAGTGGTGCTATATAGCTATCCTACTGTGTTAACTGAAGTTCAAGATGTACAATAGAGACTAATGGTGTGTGTAAAAGTGAAGAAAGAATATGAAACAAGTGTTGCAACTAGAGTGTGGTGGGAGGGTGCTCAAAATGAACTGTATGTCTAGACAAGTAGTTTCTAATGTCAAAGGCTAGCTGATAAGATACTGATACTTGCAAACTTGGTTTGCTCAGCTTACTGTAAGAGTGAACTTCACTATATAACTGTGCACTTGTATAGCAAAATTTGCAACTGAAGTGGAGTGAAATCAGATAAGCATGAGTTTATTGCAAACAGAGTACTGAACTGTATCTTTGTGTAAGGGTGACCTCCAGGAGTTCCGGCTCAATCACACAACTAGCAGAGGAAAATCCAAAGTTATATTAGACATGGTAATCAATGATACAATGGTAACTAATCACTTAGCAGAGGGAAATCCAAAGAGAACAAGT
>JAGGAQ010006240.1:0-24224 GCA_017657225.1 Termitomyces sp. T69sscA
TTGTTCAATTGAAGCCCATGCATCCACAACATATTGCTGAAAAAGCCTTCCACTCCAAAGCAAAGCAGCATTAGCTTCCAATGACCTTTGCTGAAGCCTATATGCATAATATGCTAATTGGCTGATTTTATTGGTTCTTTGCTGCCCTTCTGGTCCAAGTCTGGATTGAATATTCAAGTGATATCCATGCTCTCCAGTTGGAAAGATGATGGTGTAGTGCAATGGAGTGTAGTATGGATGCAAATAACTGATCCACTTCAATGGGCCTCCATGCAAGCACAAGACTATATCACAGTAATCACATCACCAGATGAGCCAGCACCAAAGTTGCCCTCAGAGGAGAGTGGTGCATGTGCCGCCCTACCAGGCCTGGAGGAGAGTGGCACATGTGCCTCCCTCCTGGGCCTGGAGGAGGATTTTTAGATGAGCGATGGATGAAGTGTATGCCTCCATTGCTGAGTACTAACAGGTTCACATGTCTGTCAGTAGAAAATGTGAATACACACTCCAATGCCAATTATTTTAAAACAGAAGAACCTCAAAGACCCCTCTCAGATATACAAATGCCACCTCCAGATCTCAAGCCACCCTCCCTCATGCTGGTCAAGCCCTGTCAGCATAGTGGTTGCCCTGGCAATATGTGGTGGCCTCCTGGCTCTTCTAGATAGCAGAGCAACAGGACTCTTTTTGGACACAAAGTTTGTAAAATGCCATGGTCTAACCATGCATCCACTCTCCAAGCCAATTCCAGTGTTCAACATTGATGATATATCCAACAAAGCCAGTGCCATCAGCATCATCATGGACCTAGTTGTCTACTATCAGACCCATGCTGAGTGCACAGCTTTTGCAGTCACTGGCCTAGGCAAGCAAGGCATGATCCTTGGCTTCACTTGGCTTCAGGAGCACAACCCAGAAGTAGACTGGGTGCAGGGCAAGGTAACAATGAGCCAGTGCCCTTGGAGGTGCTCCACTTAAGCAAATTGAACTGATGCCAGACTCAGCTGTTTGAACCACTTGTCATGTTCTTTGGACTCACCAACAGTCTGGCCACTTTCCAGACAATGATGAACAACATCTTCCAAGACCCCACTGTAGAGGGTGTAGTGCGTGTATACCTTGACAACATCCTCATCTATACTGAGATGCTTGAGAAGCACTGCCAGGTTATGCACGTTGTCTTGGAACACCTTCACAAGCACCAGCTCTACCTCAAACCAAAGAAATGTGAGTTTGAGCAGATCCAGATTGAGTATTTGGAGCTAATCATCTTGCACAGAGCTGCAGAAATGGACCCAGTAAAGGTGGCAGGTGTGGTGGAGTGGCCAGAGCCCAAGAACAAGAAAGAGATGCAGGCCTTCCTAACTTCTACTGGAGGTTCATTCAGGACTTCTCCCATCATGTGTGCCCTCTATTTTATCTCACTGCAAAGGACACCACTTGGAGCTGGGAACCCCCAGGGCAGACTGCCTTCAATGCTCTCAAGTGAGCAGTCACCTTCAGACCTGTCCTCTTTTTCCTGGATGACAACTCTCCCTTCCATGTGGAAGCTGACAGCTCTGACTTTGCCATTGGAGCCATCTTATTGCAACAGTCTCAGGATAATGCAAAGTGGCATCTGGTGGCTTTCTACTTCAAGAGCTTGAATGCGGTAGAGCACAATTATGAGATCCACAACAGGACAATGCTGGCTATCATCCAGGCCTTTTAAAAATAACAGCACTTTTTGGAGGGTGCCCGGCATAGGTTCAATATTTGGACAGATCACAAGAATCTCAAGTACTTTTGAACAGCCAAGAAGCTCAACCATTGACAGGCCTGGTGGTCTTTGTACTTAGCCAACTTTGACTTCTCATTGCACTACAACCCTAGCCAGAGTATGGAAAAACCTGACATGCTGTCCTAAAGAGCAGACTATGGCATCAGTACAGACGACAACAACAACATTGTGCTCTTTCAGCTGGAGTTGTTTGCCATCCAGGCCATAGAGGGCTTAGTCATCCAGAGAGCAGAGGTTGATATCCTCCAGGACATCTGACATGGAAACTGGGATGGCCACAATGAAGATGTTGCTCAGATGGCCATGGCTCTAAAATCAGGACTGGACCAAGCTTCAGTGCTGTCTCTCCACCGGACAAACACACCCACTACCAATCCAGAACAATGGAGTGTAGACTCCATGGACTTCATTGTAGAGCTCTCTGTGTCAGGGGACTTTCATTCAACTTCCATTTTTCAGCACTTTACTCCACCCCACCCACTCCTTATACCACTCCCAGGATCCTTGGGGCTTGCTCTAGACCCCCAAGACCCTTGGGGCTTGTTCTAGACCCCTGGAGATTGCCGGAGGTCATAAACTTTTTAGGAAACCCCCAGAACTTCCCACACTCCATGTCCAAGCCTTGTTCAAGATTATGGTTAGCTCCGTCAACTATATAGTTGTTCCAATGCCTCCACCACCTACTGATGTGCTGCACCCAGCAGTGGGGATCCTTAGACTTGTTCTGTCTGAATTCCCCTCTGCTAAGTGATTAGCTACTATTTGATTGTTGATTATCATGTCTAATATAACTTTGGATTCCCCTCTGCTAGTTGTGTGATTGAGCCACAGCTCCCAGAGGTCACTCTTACACCCCAATGCTCACAGCCACCATGCCATCATGGTAGTGGTGGACTGTCAGGTTCTGCTGACCATGGAGGCTTAGTCTACTGGGCGAGTACCTTATGTGGTGAGCACTGTGTCTACAGATGCAGCATACTAGCAGAAGCATGAGGCATAGAAGACCAAAGCAGGGCAGGAGGCGTGGATGAGGGGCCGCTGGTAACGCCAGGAGGGAGGGTGAGTGCTGGTGAGGAGTGGAGAATGAGTGCCAGGGGTAGGTGCAAGTCCCGGGGAGGCAAGAGAATGGAATGAGCAAGTGCCGGTGCATGAGCAAGTCCCAGACATCAACGAAATGAGAGTTGGCAAACACAGGGACTTAGCAAGTCCTGGGGATGTAAGTGAGAGGAGCAGAGATCAAGTGAGCCAAAAGAGGAAAGAGTTGAGATTAGATAAGGGAAGTGGAAACAGAATAAGTTCAGACTTGAGGTGGGAGACAGAAGAGACAAGGGGAACTTAGAGGTTGGCAAGGAAAGAAAGAGTAAAGCAGAGATGAAATTAGAGTACGAGACAAGTAGAGGCAACAAATAGGAGCATATACAAGACAAGTACAATAAGAAATGGAGCAGAGTCAAAAAACAGAGACTGGAATGCGTGAGACTACAAGATAGAGACAAAACACGGTGAAACAATATGAGAGGTATGGTAATATCAAGACTTGAGTACTACTTGCTACTCTACAACTTATATACTGTGTGGTAGGTAGGCTCCAGGGCTCAGGCCTGGGTCCCAGTGGCGGACTACAGTGCTGGGGCTTAGGGTGAGACCCAGGAATTGCACAGAGCAGCAGTGGACATGTTGTGCAGCATGGAGGTCTTGCACTGGGAATGCAAAGACATGCAGCGGCAAGGCGGTGAAGAGATGAGTGGAAGCGGGGCATGGCATGCAGAGATTGGGTCGGTGGTGATGCGTGATTGTGATGTGTGATGGGAGTCTTGGCATGGGCCGGAGGAGTGCCAGGTGTTGCTAGCGCTGGCGCTGATGTGGCAGTCATGGGTGGTGTGATAGCTAGGGCTGGCACTGTTGTGGTGGTCACAGTGGTCATGGCTGAGAGGATGTAGAGGTGATGGGCGGTGATGGCCAGGGGTTGCCAAGGTGGTTGGCTGAGTAGCGGTCCAGGTCTGGGGCAGTCATGGAGGTGGGTTTGAGGGGGTGGGAGTCCCAGGGCCAGCCCTGAGTCCTGGGGGTTGGTGGTGGGTTGTGACATGGACCTTTGCAGCAAACAAGCACACTTCATCTCCACCCACACCACTTGCTCCACCATGGGTGCTGCAAACTTGTACCAGAAGAATGTCTGGAATCTCAAATGCCTACATGTTGGATTGGGGCCCACAGTTCATAGTGGAGTTCATCAGAGAACTCTACTGACTGCTCAACATGAAGCTCCACACCTCCACCACCTACTATCCACAGTCCGACAGCCAGACAGAACACATGAACCAGGAGCTCAAGCAGTACCTCTGCCTTTTTTGCAATGAGTGGTAGGATGACTAGGATGAGCTGCTTCTAGACACTGAATTTTAAGTACAACAACCACATTCATGCAGCTACCCAGGTGTCACCCTTCTTCTTGGACACCAGGTGCCACCCATGCATGGCTTTGAGCCCCAAGCCCAGCCCTTGTAGAATGAAGCTATAAATAAGTTTGCGGACCAGATGAAGGTGGCACAAGAGGAGGCCAAGGCTGCTCTGACAAAGGCAAAGGTTGATATGGCTCAATACTATGACCACAGAAGAACTCCAGTGCCCAAGTACCAGCCTGGGGACCTGGTCTATTTGGATGCCTCCAACATCACCACCACTTGCCCATCAAAGAAGCTTTTGCACTGTCAACTAGGACCCTTTATGGTGGAACAAAAGGTAGGCCCATTAGCCTACTAACCCTGGCTCTCAGCAGGAATGCAACAGCTTCACCCAATATTCAACATGGTCAAGCTAACAACCGCCCTGGAGGACCCTATCCTGGGACAACACCTGGTGCCCCCTCCATCCCTGGTGGTGGTCAGCAACAACAAGGAGTACAAGGTGGAGGAGATCCTGGACATTCACCTATTCAGAAGGCAACTATAGTACAAGGTAAAGTGGAAAGGTTATGGGATCAAAGACACCTTCTGGAAACTCCAAGAGAATGTGCATGCACCAAGACTTGTCAGAGAGTTCCACCGAAGACACTCAGATGCACCCCAAGCCATCTGGGGAATCTATCCCATCTCACCAGTAACCAGGCAATCCAAAACTTCTTATACCCTGCATGTTGCAATGCTACATGCTAGAGGGTGTCAAAATATCAACATCATCTCAAACATTTGGGAATATGTATAAGAAGACAATACAGGAGGATTCTGTTTTTTTTTTGGGAAACATTTCTTCTTCATGAATTTTCAACATATCTGTTTTATAAGTAAGTTTCAAATGTCCAAATAGCTTGAAAAGAATTCAATGAGGATGAGTAGTCATCCAAAATATGGTAGATTTCTGATTATGCAACACGTGTCATCTATTGCCGTTGCCTATCTTAACCAAGAGCCAAAGTCTAAAGCTAAAAGCAGAAGATACAAAAATGTAGCCATTGGCTACAGATAGAACAATCTTGTGTGGTTCACACAGTAGCTGAATAAGACCAAATCCTTAGATTAGACTAGATACATTGTGAATACAAGATGTTAGTCTTATGTAATCTATAAGCATGTGTCACAGATGCATGCAAAGTACTAAGAAGGTGCCCACTTGGTTACAGTTGGTGCATTTCCTCAGTGAAGCATCCTGTCAGTTGAAATGGTGGTGGATTTGGGTCAAATGTGGGCATGTCAGCTAAACAATTGCCAAGAATTGCTTGATTTGAAATTCCTCAGAAACACTACTGGCAACTAGTTTAATTTTGAGTGCTATGGGCTTGTACTTCTTTTTAAACTGTACATCTTTCCTTTTGAGAACATTAGTGTTAGCATAGGTTGAGATGGGGTTAGGATTGGGTCATGGGGTGTCAGGAAGGGGTTGTAAGGATTGTGCAAGTCCAAGAATAGCAGGGCAAGAAGAATTAGGTAAAGTGGTTAAGTATGTGTCAGAGGCTGCAAACTATTCAAATGATTGAGAAACAGGTCATGGGCAAAGTAATTCAGCAAGAAACTTAATCAAGATAGTTTTGTCTGGTGAGGTCCTTCATAGACTCAACTCAAATGTGTGAGTGAATTAGAACAGCCTGAGCTTGTTTATGTCCCTTGGTACTTGGTGTTTTCTGAGCATCACATGTTGCGCACAAAATGCTGGAGGGTGCATCCATGTCAGGGCATATACACAGACTGTACAAAGAATGGATACAAGCAATGAATGCTCTTGCCAATGCCACGGTCCAGTACCACATTGCCTCCTCCACACCAGTTGCCATTTCCTTAGCCCTTAAAAATCTACAAAGGATGCAGGCCCAATTTGAAGTGATCAATTCCAAGCTCAAAGCGTTTGACCTGTGTCAGTTCGATTAACATATATTGATTGGTACTCAATGGACTGTTTTGTTATCAGAGCCCATATTGCATGATTTGCAAGATCAGAGGCAACAAGCATTTGATGCCATCAACAATGCCCAGCGGTTGCATGAAACCCTCCTCAGCAGAGTAGACTCGACATCCAGTGAGCGACTAGCAGCCCACACAGATCTACTCATGGCAAGGACGATGTCTGAGCTTGTCCAAAAACTTGGAGGGAATCAAGGTGAGCTCGCTAGGCAAATCTTCCAGATTGTGTGCCTGAAGAGTGTACTTTTCACTTCACAGTTCAAGAAAACAAAAATGGTCTGTTGTAAGCAAAGGAGAAAAGTTTGAAGCTCTTTGGACAAAACTATCACCTCATGCCAATCCCAATGCACAGGATCAGAAGAGAAAGGTCTTCTACAAGAATGGAGATCTGGATGTCTGCGACATGAGCATCATCCATATGGGATTTGGATCGTTGTTTGCAGTCTGTGATCAATACTGCAAACTGGACAATTTCCTCACCGAAATCCTTGATCCCAACAAGAGGGATGAGAAGACCCTCCAATGGAAAACTTACGCCATTGTCACTGGGCAGCCAGGAATCGGCAAATCCATCTTTATGCTTTGGTTGTTATGCAAGAGGATTGTTGCTGGAGAACCAACGGCATGGCAATCCCATGGCATGTTGTACTTCTATGGGTGCCAAAAGAACATCTGGGTGGTCCGCTGCAGTTCCTTTCCATTCCTGTCAATGAGGGCGGAAGATACAAGACCTTCTTGTCTATGCCCACAACGTGGAACCTTGTAGATGCAGAGCACGTCACGTCAAATTCAGACCATAATTCTGGTTTAAGCAGTGGCCTAAGGATCAAAGCGGTGCTCGTTATTATATGGTGCCATGGAACCTTCAGGAAGTTATCAACTGCAGGTAAGAGTTTTTCGTCAATACTGTTTGTCCAGTTCATCATGTTTGCCTCAGAGATATTGGATTTTCCCTGGAATTTTCCAAAGACCAACTGACTGGGCGATTCTATTTGGTCGGTGGCTGCATCGGACAACTTATGTCTTTGGAAGAAGACTGACATCTGACCACACTCAACTCAAAACAAGTCTGACAGATTTATCTGATCATATTGCAATATGCAAAGCCATCACCAATCAGTCCAATCGTGATAACTTGGATGCCAGCAACGTGTTTTATGTGCTGCAGTTATCTGAGGAAAATCAAAAGGATTTTTGAGTTTGACCTGGATTGAGGTATATACAAGAGAGGCTATTTTGGCGTTTCAAAGCCTTGAGGTCAGATCAGAGGCAGGAGTTCTGGGAGATGACAGACACTTTGCCTGCCAGTCGAACATGCAATGGATCCATATACAAATCCTTCTTTCACGTCAGCTTCAATAACCTGACCCTGATCAGCCGTAGGACCAATTCCAAACCACCCATGTTGCCCACCAAGGAAGCTCAAACCTGCTTCTTTGACAACAAGGGCACAAATTGTCTTATGGATCCCTCTACGTGGTACATCCGCCCTGACATCCCAAATTTCCCAACCATTGATTCTATACTGCTCACCAAGGACAAGAAAGTTTTCTTGTTTCAGATCACGCCAGCATTGCAGCACTCACTGGAAGAAAAAGGGCTTGATAAACTTTGGCAACTTCTACCATTGTGGACACAAGAGCACATGCCGTGGTTCTTCTCTTTTGTTGGCCCGGAGAAAGAACCACTGGAAAAATTATGCACAGAACCTGACCTCAAGAGCAACACCTGGAAAAATAGACTACAATCCAGATGGATCCATCTACCCTATGAAGACACCATGTCATCTTATTCAAATCATTCTCATGTGAATCTGGAATCCTCTAATTTAGATTGTCCCTAGCCAATGACAACTTTTAGATTTTGTGTAAAATTCAACTTGAACGTTGCCTTGGGCTACACAACAACTTCAAGCCCTGGCTTCATGAGAGTGACTGTAATCATATTCATAATTTTACCCTTTACTGGAAACTTTTGATATGTACTCTTGTAATAGCCTCTGTAAACAATGACTAGTGCATTAATTGGTCATTTGAATTAGTTTGATGAGCATTGAATATGCATGGGTGAGGGGTTGCAGAGAAGAAGTATATATGTGGTGTGGTCAAAAATCTAAGATTAGCAAAACATGAATGAGAGGCCAAGCAGGTAGGAAGGGGCAGAAAGAGCGACAGGGTAGAAGAGAATGAATTTTAATTCACATGTAAACAAACCGCCAACCACAGGGCCTAACCTCCCTCCTTGTCATATCGGCCACTCATGCACGAACCCAATCTGCATCTCTACCTCATATTTCTCCCATGTACCATTATGCAGAATCAGAGTCTTGCCATATGGTGACAGGGTCTGATTGCAATACTAATGACTCATTTGTTGTTGTTCACCTGCTTTTCATCTTGTTGTCCCATGGCAATGGTGGCGGCAGAGGCATCACCCATGCCAGTGATGCACCCCAGGCCATCTGGGGAATCTATCCCATCTAACCAGTAACCAGGCAATTAAAAACTTCTTTTACCCTGCATGTTGAGATGCTACATGCTAGAGGGGGTGTGATGTCAGGAGACTTCCATTTGACTTCCATTTCTGGCACTTCACTACACCCCAGACTCCCTCCTATGCCACTTCTTGGGACTCCCAGGGCTTGCTCTAGATTACTGGAGATTACTGGGGGTTGTTTCCTTTTAAGTAACCCCTAGAACTTTCCATACCCACTGTTTGAGCATTATTCAAGGTTAAGGTTAGCTTCAGTCACCTGTACAGTTGTTCTCATGCCTCTGCTGCCTGCTGATGCACCACACCAAGCAGCAGGATCCTTAGACTTGTTCTCTTCAGATTTCCCTCTGCTAGGTGATTAGTTACTATTGTATTGTTGATTATTATGCCTAATATAACTTCAGATTCCTTTCCTCTGCTAGTTGTATGATTGAGCTGCAGCTCCTGGAGGTTGCCCTTACAGCCCAGGCTATGGCACACTCCCAAGCTCCAGCCTAGCACTCTTCTTTGACTTTTGATGCACAGATAGAGTATCTCCAGAGGCACCAGCTCATGATTACCTTGCCCTGGGCCCAGTCTACTTTGGGGTTGTGCTTCTGGAGCTAAGTAAAGCCAAGGATTATGTCTTGTCTGCCCAGGCTGATGATTGCAAAGACTGCGTGTTTGGCATGAGTTTGATAGTGGAGGACTAAATTTACAATGGAGCTGATGGCACCTACTTCATTGGGTGTTCTGTCTATATTGAACACCAAAATGGGTTTAGAAGGTGGCTGTATAGCTTGGCCATGGTGCTTCACAAATTCTGTGTCTAAAAAGAGTTCCATCACTCTATTATGCAGAAGGGCAGTAACTCTGCAGGTTTGCTGCATCTCTGTGGCCTCAATCTCCACATCAAGGCACAGTGAGGTTGCTGAGAGAGTGGATGGCACCACATATTGCTAGGGCAGCCACCATTTCTAGGTGGAGAGGCCATGCAGGCAGCCTTATCAGGTGAGGAGGAGCATGGCTTTGGGGCTGGAGGCAGTGTTTGTATGTCTAAAAGGAGGTGCAGAAGCTCTTCTATCTTAGAATAGTTGACATTGGAGTGTGTATTTGCATTTTCTAACAACAAACATGTGAACCTGTTAGTACCTGGTGACAGAGGCATATATCTCATCTGTTGTTTGACCCAAAATCCTCCTCCATGCCCAGGAGGGGGGCTGTCATGACCCACTGCTGACCCCCGGGACTCTAACCCTCCCCAAAACAACCCCCATGACCGCTTCAGGCCCAGACCGCTACCCAGCACATCCCCTTGGCAGCCCCCGGCCATCACTGCCCATCACTGCCACTAGCCACCGCCACTCACAGCATCCTCTTGGCCATGACCGCCATGACCGCCACATCAGCACCAGCCTTGGCTATCACACTGCCCATAGCCACCACATCAGTGCCAGCACCGGCAACATCTGTTGCCCCTGGCCCGCGCCAAGACCCCCATCATGCATCATAATTATGCATCACTGCTGACCCAACCTCTGCATGCCACGCCCTGCTCCCGCTCCCCTCCTCACCGCTCCACCACTGCATGTCTCTGCATTCCCAGTGCAAGACCTCCACACTGCGCAACATGTCTCAACCCCCATCCCACCCCGCACAGCCCCCAGGTCTCACTCCAAGCTCTGATGCCATGACCTGCCACTGTAACCTGGGCCTGAGCCCCGGGGCCTACCTACTGCATAGTATATAAGTTGTAGAGTAGTAAGTTGTACTCTAGTCTTGATATTACTGTAACTCCCATACTGTTTTGTTGTGTTTCATCTCTGTCTTGTCTTCTCATGCATTCTAGTCTCATTATTTCCACTTTGCTTCATTTCTTATTGTACTCACCTCATATCATCTCCTTGCATCGTCTCTACTCATCTCTTACTCTAATTCCACTGTGCTTTGCTTCTTCTCTCTCTCTCAACTCTAAGTTCCCTTGTCTCTTCTGTCTCTGTTCCCCGTCTTGACCTGTTCTGTTCCCTTTCCCTTTATCTTATCTCAACCCTTTCCCCTTTCAGCTCACTTAATCTCTGCATCTCTGTTTCCATCCCTGGGACTCACTAAGTCCCCATGCCCGTCATCTCTTTGAACCCTGGAACTCACTCACGCACTGGCGCTTGCTCGTTCCACCCTCCTGTATCCCCAGGACTCATGTCTAACCCCTTGAACTCATCCTCCACCCACCCCAGCACTTGCCCACTCATCCAGCACTGCCAACACTCCCCAGCACACCTCTCCCACCCTGCTTTGGCCTCCTACGCTTCACACCCTACTGGTGCTCTGTGTCTGTGGACATGGTGATCACCATGTAAGGTATTTGCCCAGTGGACTGAGCCTGTCACAACCCGCTACCGACCCCCGGGACTTAGCCCCGGCCCTGGGACTCCAGCACTCCCAAAACCACCCCCACAGCCGCCCCGGGCCTGGACTGCTACTCGGCCAACCCCCCCGGCCATCACCGGCCATCACCGCCCGTCAACGCCACAGCCACCACTACTCGCGGCACCCCCCGGCCATCACCGCCGTGACTGCCACATCAGCGCCAGGTCTCGGCTATCACATCACATCAGCGCCGGCACCACCCATCACCCCTGACCCATGCTGAGACCCTCCATCACGCATCATGATCACGCATCATTGCCGCCAACCTCTGCTCGCCATGCCCCGCTCCCGCTCCCCCCTCACAGCACCACCACCACGTGTCTCTGCGCTTCCACTACGAGACCTCCGTGCGACATGTCTTGGCCTCGCCCCGTCCCGCACGGCCCCTGGGTCTCATCCCAAGCCCTGGCGCCACGACCCGCTGCTGGAACCTGGGCCTGACCCCGGGCCATACGTACTACATAGTATATAAGGCGCAGAGTAGTAAGTAGGTACTCTAATCTTGATATTACCGTAACCCCGCCTTGTTTGTTGTGTTCTCGTCTCTGTTCGTCTCTCTCATGCCCTGGTTTCATTACTTACTTGCTTCTTTTCTCGTACTCGTTTCGTCTCGACTCTTTATCTTGTCTCCACTCGTCTCGTAATTCTAATCTAATCTCGTTGTCCTCTTCTCTCTTTTTCTACTCTAAGTTCTCTCGACCTTCGTTCCTGGCTCTCTCCTCTTCGACTTAATCATTTCCATCTCCCGCTATCTTATCTCGACTCCTTCCCCTTTTGGTTATCCGACTTCCCCAACTCTGACTCTATCCCCGGGACTCGCTAACTCTCCTCGCCTGCTTTTCTCTCAATCCCCGGGACTCGCTCGCTCCCGGCGCTCGCTTGTCTCGTTCTCTCGCCTCCCCGGGACTTGCGCCGACCCCCAGCACTTGTCCTTCCCCCTCGCCGGCACCCGTCTCATCCACTGGCACCCCCGGCACCCTTCCACGAACCCTTCCCCGCCCCGCTTCGGTCTCCTACGCCTCGCGCTACTCCCGGTGCTCTGTGTTTGTACACGGTGAATAGCCGTAAGGTGGATTCGCCCAGTAGACTGAGCCCCCAAGGTCAGCGGAACCTGACAGAGCCCCTGTGGTCAGCAGAACCTGTCAGGAGCGCATGTGCCACTCTCATCCAGAGTCAACTCCAGTGCCAGCTCATCTGACAAAGGGGCTGTGACAGCATCCTTTGCGGCCAACAGTTGCATGGAGAAGCAATAAATAGGGGCCAGGGGAGTGCTGGCAGGCTATGAGGAGCTTCTAGACCAGAGTTAGGAGACTTGTTCTACTGTGAAAGCTCCAAGAGCTGTGGCTTAGTCACACAACTGGCAGAGGAGAATCCAAAGTTACACTAGAAATGATAATCAACAATACAATAGTAACTAATTACCTAGCAGAGGGGATTCCAAAGAGAACAAGTCTAAGGATCTTTGCTGTCTGGTGCAGCACGTAGACAGGCAGCAAAGGCATGAGAATAACTGTACTGAATGACCAGAGCTGACCAAATTCTGAACTTTTGTAAATTCAATTGTTTTATAAAGTTTTCTTATTATGTCTGGCTTTCTTTTGATGGTCGTGAAAATTAAGAGGTTGAAATATACAAGGAAATACATAGGAGTCTTGGTGGGAGTTGAATTCCTAATGAAATCAGAGGCGGGAATTACACCCACTAATGCCATCTGTGAGCACTAGTGCCAGGAGTCTCAGGGCTTGTTGGGGTACCACTGGTGGAAGTCTTGTAGCCTGTAGCCTGGCAGAGGCACTAGTGAGATTCTTCTAGGTGTCACAACCTGCTACCAACCCCCAGGACTTAGCCCCAGCCCCAGGACTCCAACCCCCTCAAAACAACCTCCATGACTGCTCTGGGCCTGGACCACTACTCAGCCACCACCTCAGCAACCCTCGGCCATCACTGCCAGTCACTGCCACCAGCCACCACCACTCTTGGCATTCCCCCAGCCATTGCTGCTGTGACTGCCACATCAGCGCTGGCCCTAGCTATCACTCCACCCATAACTGCCACATCAGCACTGGTACCGGCAATACTTGACACTCCCCCAGCCCATGCCAAGACCTCCATCATACATCACAATCACGCATCACCGCTGACCCAACCTCCACATGCCATGCCCTGCCCTGCTCCTCTCCTCACTGTCTAGCCACTGCATGTCTCTGCATTCCCAGTGCAAGACCTCCATGCTGCGCAACATGTCTCAACCTCCACCGCTGTTCTGCACAATTCCTAGGTCTCACACTAAGCCTCGGTGCTGCAACCTGCCACTGGAACCTGGGCCTACTCACTGCACAGTATATAAGTTGTAGAGTAGTAAGTAGTACTCTAGTCTTGATATTACTGAACTCCTGTATCATTTCATTGTGTTTGTCTCTGTCTTGTAGTCTTGCATGTTCCAGTCTCTTTATTTTCACTCTGCTTTGTTTCTTATCATACTCACCTCATATCTGCTCCATTTGTTGCCTCTATTTGTCTCATACTCTAATTCCACTCTGCTTTACTCTTCATCTCTCTGCCAATTCTCTTGTCTGTTCTCTCTTTGGCCTCCAGTCTCTGTTCTGTTTCTCTTTCCCTTATCTTATCTTGACCTTTTCCCCTTTTGGCTTGCTTAATCTCTGCTCTCCTGCTTTCATCCCCAGGACTCACTAAGTCCCTGTGCTCATCACTTCATTGAACTCTGGGACCCACTCATGCACCAGCGCTTGCTTGTTCCGCTCTCCTGTCTCCCTGGGACTTGTGCCTACCCCCAGCACTCGTCCTCCACCATCTTTGGCACCTGCCCCCTCTTTGGGCGTTACTGGCGATCCTCTACTTACCTCTCCTGCCCCGCTCTGGTCTCCTATGCCTCGTACCCCTTACCAGTACTCTGCATCTATGGACACCGTGATCACCATGTAAGGTACTCACCCAGTGGACTGAGCCCCTTCCCAAGTGTTGTTCTTGGGTTCATAGCCTTTTCAGCAAACTAAGTAGTGGAGGCAGCTGTGGAAGAGTCATCAATCAAGGATGTGGCCAACCTTGTAGTAATGTTTGTCTCTGACTTTAATGAGCAGCAAGTGGCTGGTTTGCCATTTAGAGAAGGGGTCTGGGATGTACTTTTCAAAGAGGCAAATGTGTGTGCTTGGCATATGCTTTTTTAGCAATGTTGATATTGTTCTGGTGGAACTGGTGGAGTGACTGGAGGTTCTGGACAATTTTGTGGACTATGTAGAAGAGGATGTCCCTGAGAGAGAGGGTATGCCAGGAGTTAAAACCTTTATTATCCAAAGGGGACACACTGGTGGTGGAATGGGGGTGTTGTTGTAGGTGATCTCTGCCAGAGGCAGCTCAGCATGCCAGTTATTCTGTAAATGGTGAATGTAGAGGCAGAGATACTGCTCTAAGGTCTGGTTTGCTTGTTTGGTCTGGCCATTGGTCTCTAGGTGATAAGCAGTGGAGAGGTTAGTCTTTATCTCAAGGGCCTTACACAGAGACTGCCAGAACTGGGATACAAAGAGGGGACCATGGTAGAAGACAATATTGTCTTACACTTCCTGGATGCCTGTAGAGCTTGTGGTTGTGGTGCTGGCAGAGGATGTCCAGCAAATTGCTTTGTAGTCAGGATTTATCCATACTGGAGAAGTAGTTGATCATTGAGGGAGAGTGTGAAGGGGTGGTCAGCATTGGCATCATTTGCAGGGTTGCTCTAGGGGTTGTGCTGAGTGAAGAAGGTGTCCCAAGTGGCATTGGAAATTAGGTGTAGGATGCCTTTTTCATTCATCATCAACACAGCATAGAAATGTTCAGGTGGGATTACCACTCAATGGCTGAAAGCATTGCATTTCACCTTAAACAACTTTTTGGGATATACATCTGATCTCTGGGTAAGAATATTAGGCTTGGCACTAAGTCAGCCAGGGTGGTAGTGGACAGTGATGTCATACTTGGAGAGGATTTCTGTGGGCTTGCCAATGGCTGTGCTGTTTGGTGGTAGTGAAGTTTTGGAGCTCCTTGCCATGGTCAAAGCCTTCAAACAATGGTGGGCCCACCAACTTGTCCCTGTACTATTAGTGTAGTGATTCATTAGTAAATGTACCACCTTCATCATCTTCATGTACTTCATCTTCCTCTTTTTCCGGCAACAGGACAGTGATATCTAAGCCTAGCTTGTCCACCAGAAAGTACTTGTTAACTGGTTTCTCACTGTCACCAGCTGTTGTGACTTTGAAGTCTGGAATCGTGGCAACTACAGATTCAATCTGCTGAACATCATTGTTTTCAATGAAATAGCTCCAAGGTAAGAGCAGGCATATACACTTGATGTACTGTACTACTCTTTCCCACACTTCCAGAGCCCCAGGAGCATTGCTCCTAGTATAGGAATCTTCAGACTTGTTCTCTTTGGATCTCCCTCTGCCAGCTATGTGACTGAGCCATAGCCTCTAGAGGTCACCCTTACATTACTGAAGTCAATCTCAATCAGCCACTTTCAGCAGAACTGATGGTCAACAACAATTCCTCTATTGCGCTTGCTCAGTCAACAAAAGGACACATATGAGCAAAGCACAATGATATTGGCCACCACTCTATTTAGGAGAGGGTACAGAAGAGTGATATCACTGAAAATCTCACTGATATTTGCACTCAATCTCTACTACGTGCCATGCATGACTAACCTGTCACTCTCATATATTTGAAGATGTCCTTGAAGAATCTTAATGGTCAAACAAGTCAAAGGAGTGTTGAGGTTGATCTTGATTAAATGTTGACACTATATTGTATGGAACATCACACAATCATTTCCTTATATGGATTCTCTCTCTTATTTTACTTTACCTTGGCTCAGCTGGTCTAACAATTGTTATTTGCCAGTCTTTGTAGTGAACTTTATTTATTTTTTGTTACTTATTCAACAATACACAAATTAGTCACCTTCAGTAATACAACATATATATGGCATGGTTGAGAGTGAGCCACTTACTTACTTATTCATATTCATATAATATTGATGACCTCTTGTGGATTGATTAATTGTATCACAAAACAGATAATATAATTAATAATACAACATACATTGTGTGACTGAGGACTGACTAGATGTATCACTGGTTTTGAATACATTTAATATGTTGTACACAGATGTAATTTGGAAGCATTGACCACCGCCATTCACAATGGAGTACCAGAAACCTTTGTCCTTTCCAAGTTATAACAAAGATTCATGTCTATTCTCTCCTTATATTGAAAACTCACATCAGCAAAAAGTTGCTTAGAATACATGAATACATGGTAATATTGTCATGAACTGCCACTTACCTCTGGCACCGAGCCCCAGTTCCAGGACTCCTAACTCCACAACCAGCTCCACAATGCCTCAGACCTGGACTGCTACACAACTAACCCCCTCAGCAACCACCACTACCATCCTTGGCATCCTCTGGCCATCATCACCTGCATATGCCAAATCAGTGCTGGTTTCAGCTGTAAGGGTGACCTCTGGAGGCTGTGGCTCAGTCACACAGCTGGCAGAGGGATCTCCAAAGTATATTAGAAGTATGTCACAAATAGCTAGTAAAGCACTAACCTGGCAGAAGGAAATCCAAAGAGAACAAGTCTAAGGAGTCACTCTGCCAAACAACAGAAAATAGTTGACAGTGGGTCACATGATTGGTCACACATCACATGTCACATCACATGTCATAGTTACATCATGGCTATGATCACATGATCCAAGCACATGCAGAGATCATGCACATGCCACATGACCATAAATCATATGCCAATGATTTTGCCAATAGTGACTGTGAGTGCATCCAGCCAAAGAGGAATGTCCAATAAGGAAGTAGATTCCCACAGTCTGACCAATGAGGAACTTGAAAAGCAAAGAAAGGCAAGGAATTGAGTGGGACTATCATGCATCATAACCAACGCATCACCTCTGTTTTAACCTCTACACTCTACACCTCCTCTCCACTTGCCTCCTTGCCTCCTTGACATTCCATGCCTCCCAAACTTCCAAAGCAAGGCCTTTTCCTTTTTCCTTGAGAAGCTTCCTTTGCACCACACAACTTACATTGACACCCACCGCTACCTTGCATGACTTCCAGGCTTCATGACAAGCCCTGCCACCACAACTTGTCACTGGGGCCTAGATCTGTGCTTCAGGGCCTGCCTACCATCTCTTGTATATAAGTTGTAGCATAGCCTCTAGTACAGTAGTCTTGATGTCTTATTGCTTTTGTGTTTTGTGTCCTAAGTTTTTACTCTATTTCATGTCATTTTGTATTGGCTCATACTCATCTTGTATCATCTTGTTTCTCTCATCTCTGCTTGTCTTGTTTCTCTGCTCAATCTATTCTTTGCTTTTCTCTCCCTTCACCTCAAGTCTCCAAGTTCTTCTCATTCATGGCCTTAGAGTCTTCCATTCTTTGTCTATCTCTTGCCTTGAGTCTTTCCTTTTCTGGCTCAGCTACATCTCCACACTCTTATCTCTAATCTCAGGACTTGCCAAGTCCCCTTTGCTTGCTCCAGTCTCTAAATACTCAGCCTGTCACTCTCACCCCCAGCACTTGTTGTCCACTCTCTGTCACACTCCAGCACTCACACTCCTCACCCTGGCATGCCTGGTGATCCTCACTTGCCTGCCACTTGCATCTCTGGCCCTGCCTTGATCTCACACACTCTGCACTCCTTGACAGTACTCGCTGTGCACATGGACATTGTGTTTACCACATAAGGAATTGCTCAGTGATCTGAGCCTCTCTGGTTAGCAGAACCTGACAAATATATAGGTACTCATGTCAATCCAGTTGACTAATGTATTATTATTAATATATGGCCATAGTTCTAAAGTGGCTTTTTGATAATACTAGAGTAATTGTGAGCAAATGGAAATAATTCTTAGTAATGGTCAAACTACTTGAGCAGAATGAGCACAATGTGAGATTCTTCTGGAAGAAGATTATATTTTCTTCAAAATATGGAGAACTAACTGACTAAAAAAAGATTCTAAATGATGGATAACACTTCCTCAACAAGAGGACAGCATCTCTCCAAACACAGAGATATGACACTTCATGGATTTATATTATCAATGATGTTTCTAGAAATTAACATTAATGAATACAATTGAGGATTGCAATACATTACTGTTGACCATTGAACGAGGCTTTGGTGTTATACCTGGAACAAGATCCAAAACTTTTTAAGAAATCAAAAATTGATGCAGGCCTAGAAGGCCTGTCTTACACAATCAATAGCTAGTGTCTTAAAATTCATACACGTTTGAGATTCAATTTTTAAATATACATCAAGAGAAAATTCTGTATTTGCATAATTTCTGATTGTTCATACCAGAACAATCATATCCATCTCTCTCAACATCCAGACAAACCTTGCAGCAGCAACCCTTTCTACCTGGAGAAAAGACTGTGAAAAAGTCTGATTTTTTTGATGGACCAGCTTTCAACAACTTTACATGTTTCTGTAATGGTTAAGATTCATCAAGTAATTTTGCAAAGGCAAGAGAGCTTGAACAGATACTGAACATGTTGCTGCATCTTCTTCAGCTAGATATGTCACATGTAGATTTTCTTCTAAAACATCATTTACAGGAGCCATTGTAATATTTATTTCTTGCTCTGATAGTACTGCATTATATTGATGTTCAATTTGAATGCTTACATTTTCATTATGTATTTGTGAGAATTGGATTGATGCTTGACCATAGGTTGCAGCTGGTAAAACTTTGGAAATATGAGATTTTAAGGTCATTCACCTTTCATTTGGTTGTCGCTGATCACAACTTGCTGCCATTGTTTTAATCTGTGCTAGTCTTGCTTTATAAATATTATAATATGCAGCCAGATGGTCTGAAAGCTTATAAAAGATTTCTTCTCCATGAGCTCAATCTGCTTACCAATGAGATATTTGAATAATCTGGCTGCTTATTTCTATTTTGTGCAGCCCACTATCCACAAGGTTTTACAACTTTAAAAAAGAGTTGTGACTCTTTAGCTGTGTGTATTGATGTTATAGCATATTTTGTTCCTTGTGCATAGCCAAGTAGATGTAAATATTGTGATTTGCTCCACTAAGTCATCGACATACGCAATACAATAGGATAGACAGTTGATTTTTCTAAAGAAAAGGTTGATACTCTTAGGAAATTGCAATTGAGTTGGATGGAAGGTGGTATTTTTGAAATTCCAAATCTTTCATTTGTAGGTGCAAAATCCAAAGGATCTATATCAATCAACATTTGCTGATATGTATATTTCTTTGCCATGCAATGTCTTCTCAAAATTTTATCAAAATTATGGTTCAACCAAGGATTATAATGCCCTTCATATTTGATGTGATATTTATGAGTTGACTATTGCTCCTTCCACTAAACACGTACCTCTTAAGCAATGATAAAGAGTAAGACCATATTTATCAACACCTGCTTGAGAATATTCCAACTAGATCTGAAATCCATCCTTTTTAGACTTCAAGAAGTATACTTTAAGCTTTCTTATTTGATTCAACAGTAAATAGCTTTTGACCAATTGTTTTGCAAATAACAGGAGCCCAAGAGTCAAACCATTCTTTGAAAAGAGCATATAAGATATCTCTTTCTGAGGTATAAAGTGTCGAACCCTTTCCCATAACAATTGGAGTGATTTTGATTTCATATATGACCAAGGAAAATTCTTCTTTTTCTACACTGCTTCCATTGCAGCTTTATAATCTTGATCAGAAATCAGTATTGCATTGAGAAAAGCACTTGCAAATTCTTTATATGCCATATGTTTTCAAGACATTGTATGAATTAAATGGTCAATGATGTGAAAAATATCAGCTTTGATATGTGAGTTATTATTTTGAAAACCTTCAAATAGCTGATAGTAAAGGTGATTCAAATCCATTGAATTATCATCTTCTTGTTCATCTGAGCTTGAGTCTGAATCTTAGTCAGAGTTTTGGTCAAAATCATGACGCATTTTAGTTGTGACTTGTGCTGTGAAATTGCTATCAGGTGGCAAAGTTACAAAGACATCTCTAATATTTCTGCTCTCAGATAAAGGAGGTGTAACTAAAGGTGGTTGAGAGCTTCTGATACATATAGCACCAATGTTTACAACAGCTTCACATGAACTTTGATCACCTTAAATCTCTTGGAGCATATTTTGGTGAAAGGCCATAATATGACTAAGTGCAAGAATTTTGTCAATTCTAACTAATGCTTTAGTCCATGTTGTTGAAATTTCTAATAAAATTTGTTTACCATCTGATCCAACTAATATAGTGCACTTTCTTGGCTGTTCAATTATAACACCTTGAGCTACTTCTTCTCTTCTAGCATGGATACTCACAAGCTGTCCAATTTGTTTAGCATTTCTTTGCTCTTTCCAAATTTGAAGTGCAACATGAGCATCTCATGCAGCATATTGTTTTTGATTATCAAGTAAGCAAGAGATTCCCCATTCACTTTGTTGGAGTTCTTTCAACAAGTACTACTGTAATGTAGCTGCTGTAATTGTGGCAAGTGAAGCATTCTTGTTAGCTACCATATTATTTTCTGCTGCTAGTTTTGCTAATTCAATAACACTTGAATATTTCTTTCCTTTTTTCAGAGGATTAAAGTTGGAAAAATGTTGTACAAGCTTAGCAAGATCAGCTCCAATACTTCTTCCGATTTTTATGACTTGTGAAGATTTGAAGTAATGTTACCAATAAACTTAGTCATCTTAGTAAACTGTAAACCTGGAGAAGATAAACAGCTTTTGCCAATAGTAAACTCCCATTCTATATCAAACACTTGATAAAGAATGCTGTTGTCATTGACTAGTTCACCCAAAATGATATGACAAGCATTCTGTATTTCAGTCTCATTGCTTGCAGTATGAAGTGACACATCTTCTGGAAGAACAAGCAAAGGAAGATCAGAAAACTGATCAAGTTGAACAGGAGTAACATTTTCTGCAAGTGAAGGGATGTATGTTAAAGACATAGACATATCTTGACCAACATTGTCTTGAAGCCTGAAATAGGCTGAGATAATCCAAGGATTTTGAGTGAGCCTACAATTCCCTCAAGACCACTTTTAATATGTTCAAGAGATTCAGTGGGAACAAAAGCCTGAAATTGAATCTGTTCATATTCATTTAGAACAGTAAACAAAGCTGAAAAAATAGGAGTGCCTTCAAATTTCATTATATATTTAGAAAGTTTGAAATTGTGATCCCATAGAACCAGATAGAGAAGCCATGTACTGGTCAAGAATTGGTCAAATATGAACCATGTAATCTATATAAATGTTATTAATATACCCTTGTGATGGTGAAAATCCATGATAGCCAGAAGGATCACTGAAACCTGAAAATGGTTGATATTCCTTAGTTGATGACAATTATATATGCTGGTGTTGCTTCTTGTGTCAGCTCAAATGCATGGTCAAAGATTATACAAGAGCTTCACATATGAGAACATATAAGAAAGCTCAAGTGTATGCTGTTTGGAAAGAAAATGAATGACATCATCAAAATGATTTACCAAAGTTTTTATTAATTCCACTGCATTTTGTGAGAAAGGCTGAAAATTCTTCACAAAGAGTTGGGCTAATTTGATTCAATATTGATGGATCATATCCATCTATAGTTAAACCACAGCCAGTATTGATTTTGTCATGAATGTCAAACAATATCGTAAGATAAAGCTCAGAGGTCTCCACAGATAGTGGTAAACAACTATATTTGGATATCTACCTGTTAAACAATATTGTAAGATAAAGCTAGGTAGATTGATGTTAGTATGTAAGTTGGGGTTCAAAATATAAGTAATACACACCTCAGAGGCATCCACAGATAGTGGTAAGCAACTGAGGTATGGCAATACAAAAATTGATTATTAGTAAGGCACAGGCATAGAATCCTCTATCAACAATGAGCTTTGCAACATTGCAGTTGCTGAGTGATTACATAGTAATTGAATATCAAATCTACAATTCTTTGAGCAACTGGTTCAGTATTCCATCCTTTTGTCATGAGTGGATTTTCATTTTGCTTTAATAGCCACAATCAGGATTTTGGCATGTAAGTTTTTGTAAGAGATGTGGAAGCCAAACAAAAATTTTGGGTGTGTACAGACCTGTTGGCTCAAGACCATCAGGACTAAGTAAACTGTTTCTCAAACTAAAGTAAGAATCTGCTGGATGAATCCAGAATGTATTATTCTGGTAACGTAAAGGCCTTTGATCGCTTTTGAGTTCAGAATCCAGTTTGCGTTTTACAAACAAGAGAAAAGCTTCTATTACACCAGCTGGTGACTCATTAGAGAACTCAAGATCAGTAGGATCATACAAAGGATCCTCATTTTCCAAATCAGAGATTGTATCATCAGATCCAGAGTCAGAGTCAAGATCAGAAAACTGCCCATATAGATCACTATCAGGAGTAATAGAATCTATAAAAGTAAATGGAAATTCAGTAGAATATGAAGCTGAAGTTGTTTCATCTATAAACAAAAATTTCATTTTACAAATCAGCACATAATATGAAAGGGATCTAACATACCAATCTGAGGTTGAACTTGAAGTACAGTCTGCTGAGACAATTCTTGTGTCTGAGGTCTCTTTTCTAAAAATCTTTCAAAGAGCAGTATCAGTTTAAAGAATAAGCTAAAAAGATCCCAGGATGTGTTTTAATTTCCAAGTCACTTAGTTACCATTGTATCTTGGCCTGATAAAGTTACAACAATGTGGTAGGTAGCACTCTGAGATTACCTGGCATTCCTCATATTAGAGAGGATAATTTTTCAAATTCACAATGTTTTGTGATATCCGTTATGTTTTCCTTATTGCAAAAGATCAGATCAAAGGAGCCCACAATGGTAAGCTTATGTGCGGTCCAAGAGCTTAAAATGACATCCCCCATGCTGTGGAAATGATCAACCTAACCACTCATGTTGAACATCGGAAGTGTTGTTGTGGGGCCATTTCTCGCATGCATGTACTCTGTAATCGAGCAGTTCAGCCTTCCTCACGTTTTGGATATCTAGGCTCAATGGCCAGCTTTGCGTATGGACATTCTTACCACTCTTTCTTTTGTCTAATTATCACACAGGCTATTTGGAATCACATGCTCACAAATGGTGCATTACTTCCGAACATATCCTGGCAATCATATATTTATCAAAGCGTTGGTTTGAAGTGAAGAGGAAACCAAGGCAGATTTTCTTTGTTCAATTACTTTTTCCATCAGAAATTGACACATTAGAAATGGCATAACAGGTTTCCTCTTCACTTTTTCCCAAGGAAACACAATTGGGTGCCAGCAGTGCATGACCCTCAATTAACGATCCAACTTCCCTCTCATCAGATTCTGCTCTTACCTCCTCTACGTCTCTAACGACCTCCACAACATCAAGGAGCTCAATACTGGGTCTTGGAGCACTATTGAACTATTCTTGTTCTGGGAAAGCTCACTCTGAGTGGTGCAGAGTTTGTCATCGTATCATGCATATTCTCGGCCTATGAACCTGGGTTGAATGATAGGTTGTACATCAATGATGTAGTCATGTAGGGGTGCCGCATCCACTATCCAGCTCTCCAATGGTCCATCCTTGTTCTGATTATTGCCTGACTTTGCGCAGTCTACTCAATGGGCATTGGTGCATCTCTCCCTTCACATGGCCCCGCTGACTGCAACACAGCCCGCCCCCCAGATTCATCCCGCCCATCTAAGAACTGTACCAATATCTCATCTTCCGCACCTAGCATGCACGATCCTGCCGTCCTCGTGCATGTTTTCTTTGTCAGTCTCACTAAACAAGTTCACGTCTACAGACCGCTCCACCTCCGCAAGCACACGCGTCTCCATACTCCGTCCCTGCCCAACAGCCGTCCTAAGCCCCGCCTGCGCCCATCCAACGCGGCCGCTGCATCCTTAGAGACCGTCGAGCGCGCCTTTGGCGACCTGCGCGTGTCCAACACGTGCTGAAGGGGAGGCGGTGCTCGCGCACCCAGGCACGCCCCGCCCGCGGTCCAGCCATACCAACTCACGGTCCCGACTTTGTTAGAACTGTATGCCTTAAGACACCCTGACAGGATATAAGTAAGTCTGTAGTCCTCAGTTCAATACTCAATTGAC
>JAGGAQ010006241.1:0-24193 GCA_017657225.1 Termitomyces sp. T69sscA
TGGCCACTCGATGAGTTAATCTCATCTCTCACCTCAGTATTTCGAACTCGCCCAAAAGAATTCTACTAAAAAAGTTCGAAATTTTCTGAAGTAAGTACGCGATGGGAAGGTCGCGTCGGCACCTCACTTATGTATCTTTTTATAGCTCTTAATTAGCTCGTCTACTAGTTTTCGTCGACCCACCCTCCACTCCCTCTATTCTACGTATTTATAGCCGGCCTTTGCCTACGTCAATATATTCACACGAGTCACACTGTTAGCGTGACTCAGTTGGCGCTAACCTTCATCGTGATTAACTGCAGAGGGCCAACGATTTTGCCAGTAGTGGCTGTGAGTCCATTCAGCCAAAGAGGAATGTCCAATAAGGAAGTAGTTTCCCACAGTCCGACCAATGAGGGATTTGACGAGTTGAGAAGAAAGGCAAAGGAACTGAATGAAAGTGAAGCATGGCTGAGGGAAAAAGAATGTAAAGAGAGGTCCCCTGACAGAGACAGAAGAGCCAAGAGAACTTAGAGAGAGAGAGAGAGAAGAAGCAAAGTGGAATGGGTTAGAGTACAAGACAAGTAGAGACAAGGCAGGGAGACGATACAAGGCGAGTACGATAAGAAATGAAGCAAGTGGAAATGATGAGACCGGAACGCACAAAAAAACGAGACAGAGACAAAAGCACAACAAAACAGTACGGAGCTACGGTAATATCAAGACTAGAGTACTACTTACTACTCTACAACTTATATACTACACAGTAGGTAGGCCCCGGGGCTCAGGCCTGGGTTCCAGTGGCAGGTCGTGGCATTGGGGCTTGGGGTGAGACCCAGGGGCTGTGCGGGGTGGGGTTGAGACATGTCGCACGGTGTGGAGGTCTTGTACTGGGAACACAGAGACATGCGGTGGCGGGGCGGTGAGGAGGGGAGTGGGAGCGAGGTGTGGCATGCGGAGGTTGGGTCGGCAGTGATGTGTGATTGTGATGCATGATGGGGGTCTCAGCGCAGGCTGGGGGCGACAGGTGTTGCCAGTACCGGCACTGATGTGGAATGCCCTTGGAGTAGATCTCCAATGACTGAAGGATTGACATATATTAGGGTTCAGGTTAGGGTGAGGGGTTTCTCTGAACAGAATGTGGTCAGTTTAGCTTATACTCTTAACATAAATGTTGACTTACTACCAGGTAAGAAGCAGGAACTTGTTTTGTTACATAGGTAGATGGTAAAGTCAGACAAAGTTTGTGTACATAGGGGTGACTAACTCCATTAAGTCTACTCTGGACATGGCCCAGCAACAAACTTGGTTATAGGCAGAGCCCATCTCTCACAAGAAGTGGTACAGCAAAGAGAGTTATGTATGTGGCAGTTCTAGGTGAAAACACTGAATAGGTCTTCCAATAGTTAGGTGACTGCCTAAGACTAACTTCAAACACCTGCTGTGGTGTCCTGCAAGTGATGTCAGAGCTGCACAGAGCAATTCAGATAGTCCACAATAGAGAGGTGTCAATTCACACTTAGCCACCCTAACCAAGGTCAGAGGGTACTGAAGAAACTCCAGCTCTTCACATGCAGCCATCCGGCCAATATGTAGATAACAAACAACTAACAGTTTTAAGTCAAAATCATCCATAGTTACCCATGTGAGCAGAACACCAAGTATTTCCTATTTCTGGCAAGGAACTTCTATTTGAGCTGTCATCCTTGATTACAACATCAGGGGCTTCAGGGGAGCCCTGGGCCCTCAGAGCAATTGCTTGTCAATCTTTGGCTTCTGCCAGACAATGTAAAACTATGTTTTTCCAAGAATTAACTAGATCATTCAGATTAAGCATGCACTTATGACTGACAATCCATCTTCTTTCAAGCAAGTCTAGTTTATGGACATCTGGAAGAGTTTGAACAAGTTCTGACTCATCCACCCTCCAAACAACAAAGAGTATTGTTGCCAAGGGGCTGATGCCAGCCAGTGCACCAGCATCCAGTGCTGCTGAGCTTCTTCTTTCATCCCATTGATGAACTTAAGAAGTAAGCTCGGCTTTAGTTAACCATCTTTGCCAGCTGCTCGTGATAGGTTTACCAAGTTCTTTGATGTTGAAAAAGTCCCACACACTGTTAAACTCAGATTTGAGGACAAAGACTCCCTCAGACTCCTTCTCCTTGACATGGACACAGTTATCCCATCTTTTGTTAATTTGGGCTCTGGCCCAACTCTATAACAAGCATTCAGGATAGCCACAATTGCAGTAAAGCCCTATAAGGTCTTTGACTGCCTCCCTGTAGACTGCCCCTGTAGACTGCATGAGTGCTACTGAGTGTGGCCATCCAGCTCATTTTGCCCAAAAATGTGCCTTTTGTGACATCAATTGGATGTGTGGAATGAAAGGGAATTCTTTTGTAATGGTTACATGCTTTTCTGTAAGGAGCATGTTGAAGCATTCCATTAGAGTCCCGATAGATCAACATGTCTAGAAATGGCTGGGAGACAGCTGACATGTTACATTTGATTATACAACCATCAAACTTAACACAACTTATGATTGCCAATGCCTCAGATTCACACCAAGCGTATGCAAGTTCTGAGATCAGAGATAAAGGCATGGAGATCTAACTGAGCCAAAAAAAGAAAGAGTTAAGGCAAGAGATACAAGAAAGAGGAGACAAGACTAAGACCAGGAAAAAGAGAGAAGAGAGGAACTTAGAGACTTGAGGCAGAGGGAGAAAGAAGCAGAGCAAGAGATTGAATGGAGTATGAGACAAGTAGAGACAAGAGATACAAAACAATACAAAATGAGTACAAAATAAGACAAAAATGAGATAAAGTCAAAACTAGGAAATCAGGACACAAAACACAAGACAAAACAAACAGAAATATGGACAGAAAGGCAGCAATATCAAGACTAGCATACTATATACTATGCTTCAACTTATATATGGAAGACAGTAAGTAGGCCTCAGGATACAGGTCTGGGCCCTGGTGACAAGTTGTGGTGCCAGGGCTTGCCATGAGCCTGGAAATCATGCAAGGTGGCAGTTGGTATCGATGTAGATTGTGCAGCACAAAGGAAGCTCCCAAAGAAAGGGCCTTGCTTTAGGAGCACAAAAGACATGGAATGTGAAGGAGGTGAGGAGGCAAGTGGAGAGGAGTGTGGAGTGTGGAGGTTGGATCAGGGGTGGCACTTGGTGGGAGCTGAGGGAAGCCTCAGCATTGTTACGACCCACTACCGACCCCCAGGACTCAGCCCCAGCCGTGGGACTCCAACCCTCCCAAAACCACCCCCACGACTGCCCCAGGCCTGGACCGCTACCCGGCCAACTCCCTTGGCAGCCCCTGGCCATCACTGCCCATCACCGCCCATCAACGCCACCAGCCACCGCCACCTGTGGCATCCCCAGCCATCACCGCCCATCACTGCCCGTCACCACCACAGCCACTGCCACTTGCAGCATCCCCTGGCCATCACCACCGTGACCGCCACATCAGCGCCAGGTCTTGGCTATCACACCGCCCATAGCCGCCACATCAGCGCCGGCACCACCCATCACCCCTGGCCTGCACCGAGACCCCCATCACGCATTATGATCACGCATCACCGCCGACCCGACCCCCGCACACCATGCCCCGCTCCCGCTCCCCCCTCACCGCTCCACTACCATGTGTCTCTGTGTTTCCAGTGCAAGACCTCCACGCTGTGTGACATGTCTCAACCTCGCCCCGCCCTGCACGGCCCCCGGGTCTCACTCCAAGCCCCGGCGCTGTGACCCACCACTGGAACCCAGGCCTGAGCCCTGGGTCCGTTTCCCCGACTCTGTTTCCATCTCTGGGACTCACTAAGTCCCTGCACCTGTTACCTCTCGATCCCCAGGACTCGCTCACTCACCAGCGCTCGCTCATCCCATCCTCTTGTACTCCCAGGACTCATGCCAACCCCTGGGACTCGTCCTCCACCCTCCCCAGCACTTGCCCTACTCGCCGGCGCTACCGGCACTCCCCCATGTACCGCCCCCACCCCGCTTTGGTCTCCTATGCCTCATGCCCTCCCAGTACTTTGCATCTGTATATATGGTGATCACCACATAAGGTATTTGCCCAGTGGACTGAGCCCCCGTGGTCAGCGGAACCTGACAAGCATGGGCTGAGGGAAGTGCTGGGGGTTGTTGGAGCAGGCGCTGATGTAGCAGCTGCAGGTGGGGGAAGTGCCAAGGATTGCCAGAGCTGGCACTGATGTGGCGGTTGCAGGTGGTGATGGCCAAGGGATGCCAAGAGTGGTGGTGGCTAGTGGTGATAATGGGCAGTAATGGCTGAGGGGCTGCCAGAGGTAGTGGTGGTGGTTGCAAAGGGAGTTGATTATGTAGTAGGCTGGGCCTGGGGCATCATGGGGCTGGTTTGGAGAGGTGGAAGTCCTGAGACCAGAGCTGGGTATCAGAGGTGGGCGGTGGATCATGACATCACCCCTCTTCAGCATCAAGACCCTTAAGACATGTGGCAATTGGGGGTGGCTGTGCTGCTTCTGAGGTCAAAGTCAAAGTCTGGCAGCTATCAAGAAGTCCCATACACAGTAAAAAGGAAAAAAAAAACTTCTCCAAATTCCAATCATTTTTTCCTCATATTGTCCTTCAGATCCTCCTTGTCTCCTATACCTCCACCCTCCGATGAGAAAAATGCCAGCACCTGGGTGGCCTATGGGGAACACTAGCATTGCCAGGTTGAGGCAAGGTGTGGTCATGAGTTAGTTATCTCTTCTGAGCCCGACTTACCCATGGCATGTTTTTAGAGCTATCTTCCTCCACACTGAGACTGTCACATGTGCTTCCCAACATTCTAATGTCCTGGTGGCCAGCCCAGTCTGCACCAGTTTTACTGGTTCATCTTTCCTGGCCTGCTATCACCCCCAGGGCATTTTGCTCTGTCTCAGAGGCCCAATGAGTAGCTCAGGCCAACGTGACACTCAAGCAGTTTGTGGAGGTGGTTGGTCATGCCCGGGGTCCCCCAATGCTTGCATAGTATCACAATCATGACCTGGTGAGTCATTCCTGCTAATTTGTACACCTAGACCTGACTAAGTTGTTAGTATTTATTCTGTGCCTGTCACTATACAGCTTGTGAGTTTGAGATGCCAGTGGCTGGGGCCTGCTGGGACTTGTCAGTATGCCTTTCATGCCAGTCCAAGCACAAGAGGTGTTCCGTATCATGGTTGTGGTGGGTGTCTTCCATGTTGGCCAAGCAAGAGTGGGCTTTCAAGTGGGCTAATAGTCACTGCTGAGGCATGATGACAACCTTTTGACAGTGGTCATGCGGATGGAGGTTGATTTGGTGATCATGGAGGCAGTAAAGGGAGAGTAGGGGAACAGACCTAAACTAGTGATGTGGAGTGAAGCGGGGGTTGACTAGCCACTTGAGGTCCTGCTCTGCCCTGGTCCTGCACTTTTTAAACTTTTGTAATATTTTTGTACAGTTGTAATTGTATATAATCTTGTGTCACATCTGGTTTTTTTAGGGGTGTGAGAATTAAAGGCTTAAAACATGCAAAGAAACACATAGAGTCTTGGTGGAAGTTGAATTCCTCACGAAACCAGAAGCAGAGACTATGCCCACTAATGTCATCTGTGAGCACTAGTCCTGGAGGTCCCAGGGCTTGTTGATGTACTGCCGGTGAAAGTCTCAAAGCTTGGCAAGGGTGCTGGCAAAATTTTTCCAGAGTTTTCAGATGTTGTCCTTGGGTCCATAGTCTTTCCATTGAACCAGGTAGTGGGGGTGGCTGCAGATGAGTTGTGAGTCAAGGATGTGGTTGACCTCATAGTGATATTCATCTTTGACTTTGATGGGCAGCAGTCAGCTGAGTCGATGTCCAGGAAAGGGGTCCAGGGTGTATACTTCAAGGAGGTGAAGGCCTTTGAGTCTCAGGAGTAGGTTGAGTTTGTAGGCATTAGTTGAGACCTTCTAGAAGACTTTGAAGGGGCTGAGTCATTTGTGATCAAGCTTGATCAAGACTTTCTGGATCTTCAAGTTGCACCGGTTGAGCCAGATGAAGGTACTGGAGATCCAGTCAGGGGTGACTTCATGGTAGGCATTGGAATGCTTGGCATATGCCTCATTAGCAATGTCAATTTTATCCTGGAGGAGCTGATGGAGTGATTAGAGGTCCTGAGCAGCTTTGTGGGCTAGAAGGGGATGTCCCTGAGAGAAAGTGTAAGGGTAACCTCCAGGAGTTGCAGCTCAATCACACAACTAGCAGAGGGAAATCCAAAGTTATATTAGGCCTGATAATCAACAACAAAATAGTAACTAATCACTTAGCAGAGGGAAATCTGAAGAGAACAAGTTTAAGGATCCCTGCTGCTTGGTGTGGCACATCAGCAGGTGGTGGAGGCATGAGAACAACTGTACAGGTGACTGGAGCTAACCATAACCTTGAATAATGCTTGAACAGGAAGTGCAGGAAGTTCCAGGGGTCTAGAACAAGCCCTGGGAGTCCTGGAGAGTGGCATAGGAGGTGGGCTGGAGCATAGTGAAGTGCCAAAAATAGAAGTCAAATGGAAGTCAGATGGAAGTTCCCTGACAGAAAGGGTGAGCCAGGGGTTATAACCTTTATTAGCATAGAAAGGGAACATGCCGGTGGTGGAATGAGGGTGTTGTTGTAGGTGAACTCTGCCAGAGGTAGCTCAGCACACCAGTTGTTCTGTAGATAGTTAACTTCACTTATTTGGTTTGGCTGTTAGTCTCCAGGTGGTAGGTGGTGGAGAGGTTAGTTTTTATCTCAAGGGCCTTACTGTCATGATCTGCTACCAACTGCTGGTACTTAGCCCTGGCACCAGGACTCCCACCTCCCCAAACCAGCCTCCATGACATCTTGGGCCCAGACCACTACCTAGTCCTTGACCATTATTGCCCATCACCACCACTAGCCACCGCCACCTCTGGCACCCCTCAGCCATCACCACCTGCAACCACCACATTAGCGCTGGCTCTGGCTATCCTTGGCTCTTCTCCCAGCTGCAGCCGTTACATCAGAACCTGTCCTAGCACCCCCAGTGCTTCTCCTGGTCCATGCTGAAGACCAAGACACTCATCACACATCATGACTATGCATCACTGCCAGTCTGACCTCTGCATGCCATGTTCCATTCCCACTTGCCTCCTCACTTTGTCACCATTTCATGCCTTCATGCTCTTAAAGCAAGGCCTTCCTTTGCAAGCTTCCTTTATGCTGCACAACATGCATCAATTGCTGCCACTGTCTTGCATGATCCCTGGACTTCATTTTGAGCTCCAGCACTGTGACTCACCGCTGGGGCCCAGACCTGTGCTCCATAGCCTACCTACTGTCCAGTATATAAGTTGTAGAGTAGCATTGAGAACTCTAGTCTTGATATTGCCATACCTTTTGTCTCTAGTTTTGTGTTTTGGTCTTGTTTCCTAGTCTATTATGTCCCGGTGTCCATTTTTTGACTTATCTCATTTTTGTCTTGTACTTGCCTTGTATTGCCTCATCTCTCTTATCTCTACTTGTCTTGTATTATCTCCAATCTAATCTCTGCTTCTTCTCCCTCTCTCTGCTTCAAGTCTCTAAGTCTCTTACTCTCTTCTCTCTCTCTCTCTCTCCTCTCACTTCAGTCTCAACTCGTTTCATTTCCCATTCCAGCTCTTATCTTGACTCTCTCTCCTTTTGGCTGGGTTAAATCTCCATGCCCTCTATCTCTGATCCTGGGACTCACTAAGTCCTTTTGCCTGCCCCAGTCACTCGATTACCAGCCCTGGGACTCGCTCTTGCATTGGTGCTCATCTTTCAACCCCTCCCTGGCACTTGCATTCTTGCTCTGGCATGACCGGTGATCCTCCGCTTGCCTGCCACTTGCATCCCTGGTCCTGCCCCAGTCTTGCATGCCCCATGCTCTCAACAGTACCACTGCATTTGTAGGCATTGTGCACACCACATAAGGATTTGCCCAGTGAACTGAGCCCCCGTGATCAGCAAAACCTGACACTTACACAGAGACTGCCAGAACCAGGTTATGAGGAGGGGGCTGCAGTCAGAGACAATGTTGTCTGGGAGTACATGTTTGGAAAAAATGTGCTTGAGGAACAGTTTAGCAAATGCCAGGACATTGTCAGTGGTGTAGGGGATGAAGATGGCTTAGTCAGGTGGCAGATGATGACCAGGATGGTATTGAAGCCTTCTGGCTCAGGGAGCTTGATGATGTGGTCCATTGAGATAGAGGACCAGGGGTAGCAGCCAATGAGGAGGGCCTTGAGGAGACCATAGGGGCAGTGGAGGGGAACCCTGGCTTGGAGACATAACTTGCAAGCCTGGACATACAGGTTGATGTCCTTCTTCATGCCTGGCCAAAAGTAAGTCTGGGAGATGAGTTGAAGGGTCTTACAAATCCTGGGATGTCTGTAGAGCTTGTGGTTATAGTGCTGGTGGAGGATGTCCAGGTGAATCATTTTGTAGTCCAGGACATAGATTTGTCCATTCTGAAGAAGTAGTCAGCCATCAGGGCAGAGTGTGAAGGAGTGGTCAGTGTTGATGCATCTGATGGGTTGTTCTGAGGATTGTGCTGAGTGAAGAAGGTGTCCTGGAGGGTGTTGCAAATTTGGTGTAGAATACCTTCTTCATTCATAATCAGCACAGCATGAAGATGTTTGAGTGAGATTACCACTAAATGGTTAAAAGCATTGTGTTCTGCCTCAAAAAACTTCTTAGAGTACACATCTGGTCTCTAGATGAGGGTGTTGGGCTTGGCACCAAGTCAGCCAGAGCAGTAGTGGATAGTGAAGTCATACTCAGAGAGGATTTCTAACCAGCGGGCTTGGTGTTGGCTGAGATGCTTGGTCATGGTGAAGTATTGGAGGTTGTTGTGGTCAGAATAGACTTGAATTTGGTGAGGGGTGCCTTCAGGGTAGGCCTGCCACTGTTTGAAGGCTTTGACAATGAGGAGCTCTTTGTTGTAGATGCCATAGTTAAGCTCTGTGGGGATCATTGAGCAGGTGTAGAAGGCGACCAGCTGGAGCTTATCATTGCTAGGGTCCATCTGCGAAAGTATATTAGTGATGGCATAGTCGGAGGCATCACATTTGAGTACAATGGATAGGGTGGGGTCAAAGTGACAGAGGATGGAGGCAGAGGTGAAGGCTTCTTTGAGTAGGGTGAACATGCTTTGGCACTTACTGTCCCAGTTCCATGGGGTGTCCTTTCACATGAGCCAGTTGAGGGGTTTGGTGACCCTGAAGTAATTATCAATGAACCAGCAGTAAAGGAAAGGACTGCACTGTCACAACCTGCTACCGACTCCTGGGACTCAGCCCCGGCCCCAGGACTCCAACCCTCCCCAAAACAACTCCCATGACCACCCCAGGCCTGGACCGCTACCTGGCCAACCCCCTTGGCAGCCCCTGGCCATCACCGGCCATCACCACCACCAGCCTCTGCCACTCCCAGCATCCCCTTGGCCATCACCACCATGACTGCCACATCAGCACCAACCTCAGCTATCACACCGCCCATAACTACCACATCAGTGCCGGCATCGGCAACACCTGACATCCCTGGCCTGTGCTGAGACCCCCATCATGCATCATGATCACGCATCACCACCAACCTGACCTCCGCACACCATGCCCTGCTTCCGCTTCCCTCCTCACTGCCTAGCCGCTGCATGTCTCTGCACTCCCAGCGCAAGACCTCCATGCCGTGCAACATGTCTCAACCCCCCACCGCCGTTCCACACAATCCCCAAGTCTCACCCCAAGCCCCGGTGCTATGACCCACCACTGGAACCCAGGCCTGAGACCCGGGGCCTACCTACTGTGTAGTATATAAGTCATAGAGTAGTAAGTAGTACTCTAGTCTTAAGTCATAGAGTAGTAAGTAGTACTCTAGTCTTGATATTACTGTAATTTCCATATTGTTTTGTTGTGTTCATCTCTGTTTCATATCCTCGCGCGTTCCAGTCTCGTTATTATCACTTTCCTTTGTTTCTTGTCATACTTGTCTCATATTGTCTCCTCTCGTTGTCTCTATTCGTCTCTTACTCTAATTTCACTCTGCTTTGCTCCTCATCTCTCTATCAATCCTAAGTTCTCTCATCTCTTCTGTCTCTGGTCCCCAATCTCTACTTGTTCTGTTTCCTTTCCTTTCCCCTTATCTTATCTCGACCCCTTTCCCTTTTGGCTCACTTAATCTCCACACCTCCGTTTCCATTCCCAGGACTCGCTAAGTCCCCACGCTCACCACCTCCTTGAACCTCGGAACTTGCTTGCGCACTGGTGCTTGCTCGTTCCACCCTCCTGTATCCCTGGGACTCGTGACTACTCTCTGGCACTTGCCCCCTCTTCCAGCATTACCGGCACTCCCCTACACACCTCTCCCACCCCGCCTCGGTCTCCTACACCTCACGCCCTACTGGTACTCTGCGTCTGTAGACACAGTGATCACCACATAAGGTACTTGCCCAGTGGACTGAGCCCCTATGTTCAGCAGAACCTGACATACACCTCTTTTATGTTCTAAGGTAGAGGCCAGTCGAGTATAGCCTCTGTTAGGCTACTTTCAGTACTTTGCAATGCAATATGGCAGTGGGTCTAAAATATAAATGAATTAAACTAAAGAAGTTCAATGTATGTACCAGTTACTATCTGGGTCTGGTCACATGTAACATGACATTTGCCCCCTACTTGTATGACAAAATAGAGATCTGTAATGGAAGAGACTGAAAAGAAAGAAGAAAAAAAGTTCTTGTGAGAGGAAGGCTCCAGGCACCTGTTTTGTGGCTGGGTCACTTGCATCATGCCCCATGCTTCTTCCCACATATCCTCTTGTTCTCTCTAAGCTCCTGTATGGCTTCCAATGTGTGTGGCATGTTGTATTCTTTTAGCCACTTGTCCTTGCAGTTGTCATACCCCTACCACTGCACTAGAAACTCTGTCACCCCATCCCTTGTCTTCTGCTCCCTCAGAATGCGCTCAATCTCTACCTCATCCCCAGTCTCCAGTTGTACTGGCAGAGGTGGTTCTTCTTTTCATCCCAGGATTGTGTCTTTGTGTGCTGGGATCAAGCATGTGATGTGGAAGACATTGTAGATTGCCCACCCATCTGGTAAGTCCAAGTGATATGCTGTGTTTGAGACCTTCTGTGAGATTCAGAAGGGCCCAAAACACTGGTAGTCCAGCTTATGGCTTGGTCTGTCTGAACAAAAGTTTGCACGCTCCAGGTAGATGTGATTGCTGACAACGTAGTCTGGGGCCTCATCAACCCACGCATTGTGGAACCTCTTCATCCTCTCTGCTGCTAATTCCAGTAAGCCTCAAATTCCTTTTGCACCTCGCATATTTGATCCAGCTGCTCATCTGCCTTTAGCACCAACTGCAAATTTACTGGATCAATCAAGAACATTGGGTTGTATGCATATTCCATGTAAAAGGGGGACATTCCCATTGCAGTGCTGATCCGATTGTTGAACACAAACTCGATGAACGGCAGCCAATCCACCCAGTCATCTTGGTAATAATTGACAAACACATGTAGGTAGACCTCTAACTCCTGGCTTGTTTGCTTGGTTTGGCCGTCCGTTTGCGGATGATAGGCTGTCAACAGAGCCTGTTTGATCCTCAGCCGTTCCCACATCCTCTTCATGTAGCGTGCCATGAATTGAGGTCCTCTATCTGACACCACCTTTTTTGGAGTCCCATGCAGACACCACATGTGGCTCATAAACATGTCGCACATTGTTGCCACGTCATCCATCAAATGGACCTCCAGGAAATGTGCATGCTTGGTGGATTTGTCACACACCACCTGAATTGCATCAAACCCTTGTGACACCAGCAGGGGGCCAATATAGTCGGTTGAAATGTGTTGCCATGGGCCATCATTACTTCCAATGGTTGAAGAGGTCCATGCGGTTGCTGATGTCTGAGCTTGATCCTCTGACAGGTCTCACAACCTTCCACGTAGCGTTGCACAAACTCGGACATTTGTGGCCAGTAATAGTTCCAGGCAACCGGTGCCAGCATGTTGGCCTGACTAGAATGTCCTGCTGGGATCGAATCATGGTAGAGTTGCAGGATCATGCACTTTGTTTCATTGTCATCTGGGACATAAATTCGGCCCCAAAACCACACCAAACCATCCTCCACTGAAAACTCTTTCAACTGTGTCTTGACCAGTGCCAGTGCCTTGTCCAATTGCCAAAGCGCTGTAAGTTCCAGGTCCTTGGGTGCCACCTCCCGTATCCTCCCCAAAATGCTGCCATCCACCACAATTTGCTGCACCACTGCCACCCTCTTTGTCACCTCTGACACCCTGCACTTCTCTACGGCCCAGCCCATCTGGTCCCATGCTAAGTCATCCTGGCCTATGCTGGATCGCAAAAACAAAATGGTTGAGGAACAAGCTCCACCATGCCTGTCACCTGTTCAGGTTCCAGGCCATCATGAGGTATTCCAAGTTCCTATGGTTAGATAAGACCTCCACTAGAAACAGATTCCCTTCTAGGTAAGGCCACCATGCCTCAAAAGCCCACAACACTGACAGCAGTTCCTTGTCATGGACATTGTAATTCTGTTCTGCCAGTTGCATAGCCTTCAAAAAGAACACCACTGGTCTCCATTCCCCATCCTCCACCTTCTGCAACAGCACAGCACCCAACGTGAGCTCCAAAGCATCCATCTCCACACAAAATGCTGCCTCCATGTTCAGCATCACCAGAACTGGTGCCCCTGCAAACGCCACCTTCAACCCCACAAACGCACCCTCCTCCTCATCACCCCACTTCCATGCCACATCCTTCCCCTTCAGCTGCTCAAGTGGTCACAAAATTGTTGCATAGTCCTCCACAAACCATTGGTAGAAGTTGCAGAAGCCCAAAAACTGATTGACCTGCCACATGGTGTGAGGGGTGGGCCACTCCATAATGCCTGTGACCTTTATCAAGTCTATACCAATGTCCCCCAGCGTGATTTTCAGGCCTAAGTAATCAACCTTTGTTGTGTGGAACTTGCATTTCTCAGCTTTAAGAACAGGTCTGCCTCATGGAGTTGACATAGAACCTCCCACACGTGAGCATCATGCTGTGCCATGTCCTCAGAGAATATGATAATGTCATCCAAATAAAGCACAACATAGACATCAACCATATCATGAAAAAGTTTGTTTACTATCCACTGAAAGGCTGCTGGCATATTGTGCAAAGCAAATTGCATGACTAGAAATTCAAATTGGCCATACCGCATTCAAAACAACATCTTCCATTCATCACCTTCTTGAATTCACATGTTGTAGTACCTCCAGCACATGTCCAATGTTGTGAATACTTTTGCCACCTTCAACCGATTCAATAGCTTGTCCATGATTAGGCCTGAGGAGACCTTGGAGTTGTCGACAGTATGCAACCACATGCCATACAGTACTCTGTAAAAGACTTTGAGCCCTGTTGGAGCACCCCAATTTGGTTCAACACATCTTGTGCCAGGTCCCTCAGGCTGAAGGCCACTTTGAAATTTGCAAGCCAGGCCATCCACACAAAACATCACAGGTTCAGGTCCAGGTCCTCAGAGCTCATCATGATAATGTGAGACCACATGAGTGCCAATGCAGTCAGGTATAATTGTGCCCATAGAATCTTCTGCTGATCGTTGCAAAATCTCTTGAACTTGACCATGGCCTCCACTTGACTGATGAATTGGCCTGCAAGGGTCTTTGAGACCCCACCATACCTCTTGAGCAGATTGATGCTGGGCCTCAAACCTGATCTGTGCCTCCCAAGTTCTCAGGAAGTCATTCAAGCCTCCAGTGCATCTAGCTTTTCCTGTAGTCCCATCAAGCTGGCCTGGACCCATGCCACAAGCTCAGTTTGGAGGGCTTGGAACATCATCTCCACAACACATCCCTCTGGGGTTGGAGCGGCCATTTCCTTGGGGGCACCGGTTGTTGACATCTCAGAAAAAAAATTTTAGAGTTTGATTCAAGTGTTAGGCTACTGCTAGTACTTCACAACACAATATGGCAGTGGGTCTAGAATATAAATGAATCAAACTAAAAAAGTTCAATGTATGTACCAATTACTATCTGGGTCTGGTCACGTGTAACATGACAGCCTCCACCCTTAGCAGAGTCCATGTGAACACTGTCCAGGGTGACAATGACACCAAGGTACTCAACTTTGGTGGTGTGAAAAGAGCACTTCTTCAGCTTGGCATATATATGGTAATTCCAAAGTTATTTGAAGACATTGTGATGACCACAACTCCTGCAATAGAAGTGATCTATCAACTGGGCTAAAAGGCCACAATGTCAAGCCTGGCTTGACATGTTGCAGGCACTATTTAAGCAGTATCCAGTGTCATGATGCCATGATCATGACAGAGATGGCAAATGTGGTTGTGGTGTTCTTTCAGCAAGTTCAAGTAGATTGAGATGTTGTTCAGGTACACAATGATGAAGATGTTGTTCTTGAAGTATTAGAAGGTGGCAGGGGAGTTGGTCATACCAAAGGGCATCACAAGGTACTCAAAGAGGCCATAGAGGGTGCAGAAGGCAGTTTTCCATTCATACCCCAGGGCTATGCAGACATTGTTATAGCTGGAGCAGAGATTGATTTTGGTGTAGACTTTGGTGCTGTGGAGGTGGTCAACAAAGTCACCAATGAGGGGGAGGAGGGGATACCAGTTCTTTTTGGTGACTTTGTTGAGGCCCCAATAGGATAGTTGACACAAAGGCATAGAGAACTGTCCTTCTTCTTAGCAAATAAGACCAGAGCTCTGGCAGTGGAGATTGAAGGCCAGATAAAGCCTTTACCAAGCATGTCATTGGGATAATCTTTGAGGGCACAAAGTTCAACTTCTGACATGTTGTAGATCTTGCTAAATAGAGGTGTGGTACTGTCTTTGAGATGGTTATATGACCAGTGTGTAGAGAGCTCCTTGGTGCTTCCTTTAAAGAACACATTAGCAAATTCATGATACTCTGCAGGAACTACTTCAAGTAGGATTTGCTCCTCTGTTTTGGGTTCTAGGGTGGTGGTGTCAGTGCTCAGGTGGGAGTGCTGGAGTGATTTGGAGTTGAAAAGCAAGGGTGCTGTCTTGGAGGATGCAAGCAAAGGGGGCAGGGCCAATGATTTTGATGTTGAGGGCTTCTAGGTTGAGGGGACTGGCTGGCCAATCTGTGTTGGGAGTGTCTGGGGTCATGTGGGGGTGCCAGGTGGGGTAGTTGAGGCCTTTGTAATTATTGCAAGGAATGTTGAGAGGAAAGGCTAGGAGTGCACCCAGGGCAGGTCAAGGTGGAGGGGAATTGCTGGAGTCATCTGGGGATGCTGTTAGGGTGCCAATAGCTCTGGCCTTGCTGAGGTTGCTAGTGGATTGGAGGTGGAGGTGGATGGCAGCAAGACAGGCACTGGTGCCAGGAAACTTTATGGTGAGGTCCCTCCAGTTGATGTCAGAGTTGACATCACATAGCCAGGATAGACCTAACACAATCAAGGTGTTTTCCAGGAGTTGTATGACCAGAAGACTGACTGGGAACCATAGACCATTGTTGCATTCTCCTCATGTCATCCTGTCCTGCATCTCCTCTAGCACATCAATCCAAGGCTGGTTCTTAAACCTACTAGTGCACAGGGCCTCCTTGTTGTCTGCAAAGTCCAGAGTGTCATGAAAGTCCTGGGGCATGTCATTGTCTGGTTGCTTGGGATCCAGAGCTTTATGAGTGTCAGCAGCATTGAGTTGTGCTAGAAGGTGGGGCTGGAATTTGGAGGCAGTGCGGCACTGGAGGTCCAGTTGCTAGTAGCAGCCCTGGTCTGCCAGTTGGAGTCCTTAGAGGAGTTCCAAGGCACCATTTGGAGGCAGTGCAGCACTGGAGGTCCAGTTGCTAGTAGCAGCCCTGGTCTGCCAGTTGGAGTTCTTAGAGGAGTTCCAAGGCGCCCAAGGTGCTGAGTACTCACTGCAGTCCTCCCAATACCATTGGTCAATCTGAATAATGAGAGCCTTGTAACTATCATAGCTGGGCTGCTTGAAGGTGAGGCAGAGGACATTCTTGATGCATTGGGGGAGGCCATGGTGAAAAGCAAATTGCAGAGAGTTGTAATTCCTGCTAGTATAGGCCTCCTTCTTGAAGCGGACAATGAAGGTGGTGAACTGCTTCTAATTGCACATACAAAGATTGAAGAGGTTCTCTTTGTCCTCTGCTACAGTATCAAACATGCCAAACTTACTTGAGAACTCTTGTGCAAACACCTGCCAGTTTGATAATATCAGGCTGTTGGGGCTGAACTAGAGCAATGCCATGTAATGGTTGAAGGCAATGCCCTGTAGATATGAGGTGGCAAATGCAACACATGAGCTTTCAAGTTGGAAAGTGAGGAAACATAGTAAGACACTCCATCAGGAAAACTTTTTATTTGCAGGGGTCATGGCCATGGAAGGGTTCTGGCTTCTGTATGTTGAGCTTGCCTTCATAGTGGGTGTGAATTATCATGCATTATGACCACACATCACCCCTAGTCCAACCTCTGTGCTCCATGCCCTCCTCTGCTCACCTCCTTGCCTCCTCACCATTCCATGCATCCCATGCTACCAAAGCAAGGCCCTTCCTTTGGGAGCTTCCTTTGTGCTGCTCAACTTACATTGACACCTGCTGCTGCCACCTTGCACAATCCCCAGGCTTCATTGTGAGCCCCAGTGCCATGACTTGTCACTGGGGCCTGGACCTGTGCTCCAGGACCTATCTACTGTCCACCATATATAAGTCATAGCATAGTCTCTGGTACTCTAGTCTTGATATTGCTGTTGCTTCCTATATGTATTTCTGTTTGTTTTGTCTTGTGTTTTGTGTCCTGGTTTCTGTCAGGTCCCACTGACCATGGAGGCTCAGTCCACTGGGCAAATCCTTATGTGATGCACACAATGCCTTTGAATGCAATGGTAACTGTTGAGAGCACAGGGCATACAAGAGGGGCAGGACTGGGGATGCAAGTGGCAGGCAAGCAGAGGATTGCTAGTCATGCTGAGGCAAGAGTGTGAGTGCTAGGGGCAAGGGAGGGGGTTGGAAAATGAGTGCCAGGGTGAGCATGAGTCCCAGAGGTGCTCAAAGGAAGGCCTTTTGGGAACATGGAGGCATGGAATGACAATGAGGTAAGGAGGCAAGCAGAGATGGAGTGTGGTGTGCAGAGGTTGGACTGGAGGTGATGTGTAGTTGTGATGCATGATGGGTGTCTTGGTGGGAGCTGGGGGGGCCTTGGCATGGGCTGGGGAAAGCACCAGAGGTTGCCAGGGTAGGTGCTGATGTGGCAACTGCAGGTGGTGATAGCTAAGGAGTGCTGAGGATGGTGGTGGCTGGTGGTGGTGATGGGCGGTGATGGCCAAGGGCTGCCAAGGTGGTTGGTGGTTAGTGGTCTGGGCCTGGAACATTGTGGGGCTGGTTTGGGAAGGTTAGAGTCTTGGAACTGGGGCTGAGTGCTGGAGGTCAGTAGCAGGTCATGACAGTTTCCTAGTTAATTCCTTCTTTTTTCAGCTTAGTTACATCTTTACACCTTATCTTTGATCCTGGGACTTGCTAAGTCCCCTCTGCTCACCCTAGTCTCTTGATCTCTGACTCTGAGACTCACTCCCTTGGCACTCATCTTCCACTTCTTCCTCACACTCCAGCACTCACACCTGTCACTCCAGCATGACCAAAGTTCCTCACTTGTCTGCCACTTGCATCTCTAGTCCCACTTCTGGTCTTACACACCCTGCGCTCCATGATAGTACTTGCCCAGTGGTCTGAGCCTCTGTGGTTAGCAAAATCTGACACTTGCTTTGGGAGCACAGGAGGCATGGAATGTTGAGGAGGCAAGAAGGCAAGCAGGGAGGGGCATGGAGCATGGAGGTCAGACTAGAGGTGATGTGTGGCCATGATGCATGATGGGCATCAGCATTATAGGTATTGATCATGGTTTCACTAGCTCCTCTTGCATAATGACTCCTCCTTTTACATAATGACTCCTCTCCCTGCATCATGGGAGATTGCAGCCCTCTTGGCCCAGGAAGTGGCCAAAATTTGCACATCTCATGCTCAGCTTCAAATGCTGATAACTCAGCTCATTGCCAAAGTTGATGCTCAGCCAGACCCTCCACCTGCCTTCACTCCCCTCCCCTCAGCTACATTCCCCACTACATCAATCCAGGCCCCCATATTCATACTCCCAATTGCTGCAGTAGGAGTAAACAGTGCATCTTTTGCCACTCCTCTTCCTCAACACCTGTTTTTCTGACATCAACATGTCTGTGCTGGCTGCAATCATCACACACACAAATTTCAAGCTGCAGACCTCCACAAGCTTAACCCAACCAATTGCAAGAAGGAGACAGCTTACACATTTAACAGATTGACTAATCAATTTGAGATCAGTCACTGTGCAGCTAAGGAATACAAAATGGTGTTCTCAATCCTCATCTCCCTCCAACATACTTCTGGATTCTGGCCTTTGACATCAACAATGCAGCAGCAACAGAAACTTTCTGGGCATACACCAAGCAGCTCCTGGAACTTGTGGCAGAGTACAAATGGTCTGCTGTCTTTGCATACCACTCCATATTCTTCAATCAGTGATGTGCTGAGATGGCTGCAGGCAATTACCTTCAGTAAGGTTGCCATGACAGTGACCTTATATATAAGCACATTGTCAGGGGACTTCCATTTTTGATCCACACTGACTTCCCCCTAAAGCACTTCACTATGCCCCAGCCCACTCCCTGGAACCTCCAGAGCTTTCTCTAGACCTCTGAGGCTCATTCTACACCTCTGGATGTTGTTCCCTTCTAGGAAACCCCCTCAGAACTTCCCACACTTCCTGTTCAAGCATTATCCAAGGTTAAGGTTAGCTCCAGTCACCTATACAGTTGTTCTCATGCCTCTGCCACCCACAGATGCATCACACCAAGCAGTGGAGATCCTTAGACTTGTTCTCTTTGGATTTTCCTCTGCTAGGTGATTAGTTACTATTGTATTGTTGATTATCACTCCTAATATAACTTTGGATTTCCCTCTGCTAGTTGTGTGATTGAGCCACAACTCCCAGAGGCTGCCCTTATACACATATATGTTCATTGCAAAGCCCCTCCATCAAAGAATTCTAAACGAGCCCTGTCAAAGGTTTAATGATGGCAAATGCATGGTCAACTCCTGCCTCTGAGGCCATCTGCATATCTGCTCAATTTGTGGCAAATCAGATCATGGCAGGACTCAACATAAGGACTAGGTGCCTGGCAGGGAGTGAGTCATTGCCGTCTTGTACCACCTGCTTGCCCTAGCCCTCCCACACTGGGCAATGGCACACCATCTCTCAGCTTCTCATATTTGAACCCCCTCACACCTTCTTTACCCATCCCTCCACCTCTCTTTGACTCTGATCCTCAAGCCAACACTCTGCTTTCAAACACCTCCTCTCTGCCTCTTGTTAACTTAACACTAAACAAAGCGGCTTGGTTGCACTATTTATGTGAATATTCTGACCACTGTTTTGTATCTACTTTATCACAAATCATACATTTTGGTGCTAATCTTGGCTTCTTGGATGATCACACCATAAGCCAAAGCTACTCCAATCTCAGGTCTGCAACCCTCAACCCTCTAGTCATTGAGATACCCTTTGCCAACATCACTGCACAGATTGCCAACAGGCAAACATGTGGACCATTTGTTTCCCTACCATTTGGCAATTTTTGCATGTTGCCCATTGGGGCAATGACATGCAAGCAATCTTCAAAAGTGTGCCACATACACCACCTCTTATGGCCAGAGAGATCTTCTCTGTTAACAATGAAACCCCCAACATGGCATCAAGTACAATATGATAGAGCATGCCATACATAATCTCATTGCATTGGGGCCAGGCTCCCTGATGCTCAAACCTTGATCTCGAGGTGGTTTTTTGCCACATCCCTGTGTGCCACAGAGACTGGCCTCTTCTGGGATTCAAATGGCTAGGCAAGCTATACTACAACATTGTTCTTGCATTTGGCACTTGCCCAGCCCCCTACATCTTTAATCTCTTTGCAGAAGCCCTGCACCAGATCCTTCAGCACAATATTCCAGCACACATGCAGATGACTTCCTTGCAATTTTCACATGAACAGTTTCCACTCTCCTTGTTGACAGGTTTCTCTTGTGGGCCCTCAATTTTGATGCCCAACTGGGCCTCACCTTTCAGCCTTCCAAAATAGTGGGCCCAAGCATGACCATCAAGTTCCTGAGATGAGAACTCAACTCCATTGCCATGGAGGTGCACCTTCTCTCTGCAAAGCTCAACTACCTCAGGAAAATTACATTGTTCTGGGCATCATGCCATTGCACCATGCTCCAAGAGCTTAACAAGCTCACTGGCATTCTCCAATTTGCATCACAAGTCATATCAGCAGCTTGGGCACTCTACAACTTTGCTGCCACATTTTCCTCCTCACTTTTCGCCTCTTAACACATCTCCAAGGCCGCCCACCTTTACTTCAAATGGTGGTGCACAGTGGCACCCACATAAAAAGGAAGTGCAATTCATTTCTCCACCTTGCAACCAAATCAACATCTATATGGATGCGAGTGGCACAAAAGGCCTTGGTGGCTACTTTGGAGTGGAGTGGTTTGCAGCCTGCTGTTCTTGCTACATGTGACATGAGCACATCCAGATTAAGGAGATGTATGAAGTGGTTTACACTATCCTATGCTGGAGTAGCAATTTCAGGGAATGTCATATAACATTTCATGTCAACAACAAAGCTGTCTTCAATGCAATTTAGAACAAGGCAAAACTGAGAGAAACTGAGACATGAAACATGAAACAAACAAATAAAAATATGAGATAGAGGTACAGCAATATCAAGACTACTGTACTAGAGGCTACACTATCACTGATATACAATAGTAGGTAGATAGGCCCCAGGGCACAAGTCTGGGCCCTGGCAATAAGTCATGGCACTGGGGCTCTCAATGAAGCCCAGGCAGTGGCAGGTGTTGGCATAGGTCATGTGTTGCAAAAGAAGCTCTCAAAGGAAGGATGTTGCTTTAGGAGCATGGGTGAGCAGGAGGTATAGAATGGTGAGGAGGTGAGAAATCAAGTGATGTGGTGCACAGAGGTTGGACCAGGAGTGATGCATGGTCTTGATGCATGATGGATGCTTGATAGGGGCCAGAGAAGGCTCTAGCATGAGCTGAGGGAAGTGCCAGGGATTGCTGAGGCCAGTGCTAATGTGGTAGCTGTGGGCAGAAATTACTAGGGCCAGTGCTGATGTGATGGCTGAGGCATGCTGAGGGTGGCAGTGGCTGGTAGCAGTGGTGGGGAGTGATGGCTGAGGGCTGCTGCTGGTGGTGGTGGTGGTTGCCAAGGAGGTTGGTTATGTAGTGGTCTGGGTTCAGGATGTTGTAGAGCTAGTTTGGAGAGGTGGGAATCCTAGGACCAGGGCTGAGTACTGGAGGTAGGCAGTGGGTTGTGACAGTGGCTGCAGACTGAATTAAGTCTGTTTACTTCACCTCAACTAGTATCTTTTCTTACTTGCCTCATATTATCTTGTTCCTCTCAACTCTACTCATCTCACATCTCTACCTCAAATCTATTCTGTCTCTCTTTCTCTGCCTCAAACCTCTAAGTTCTTGCTCCTCATCTCATTCCCAGTCTTAGTCTATAGATATTCATACGAGTCTACACTTTGTCTAAATGTTGGCATACCATCTGTTATATACAAATTCATCCACAAATCCTGAGGAGACAACTCCATCGCAAGTGAGTACTGAAGACATCAAGTATCATGGGATGGAAACCATTGAGTTTCTTCACTACAGAGATTGCATCTGAATGTGTGGAAGATCTAGAAGATCTAGGAACTAGATCATAGCACTATCACATACTTTCCATGTCCTAGTAAGACTGTTATGCTGAAGTATTTCAATCTAGGCCAGAACACCACTGATTCCAAAAGTCCTTGCCTGGCAATTTTGGATCAAAACAGGTATAATCTAGAAAAGCCACAGTCTTCTCTCTCACCAGTAGATTCACCTTCTCACCTTGGACAGCGTACAGATGATTTGTTCATCAGGATATTGCTCATTGTTGCTGAACACCCCTAGCTTGTTGAAAAGCCTGTGTTGAATGGCTGGTCTTAATTTTAATGAGGTTCTTTGAGTTTGTTTCTGTCTTCCAAGACTCATGATGTTATTCTGACTGTGCTTGGCTGCAGGATTATTACACCTTGGCAGATCTACAATTTTGCTGTCTTGATGATGAAGTTTTCAAGCCCATGCTCTTGGAGCTGAACCTTTCCAGCCATGTGATTTCAATGACTATACAATGTCTACTTGAACATCCTAGTACTGTTGATGTTAATCAAATAGGCTATTTGAAGACACAAGATAGAATAATGTTATGCAAATGTAACGTAGCACAGCACTGGTGCCTGTGTAATAGATGGATGATTAAGGTGTAATGATCACTATGAAAACCATCTTCTGTGTACTAAATGTTCCCCACACTTCCTGCTTCTTTTGGTGTAATCAAGCCACTGACAGAGAAGATTGGTGGAGCTAATCAAGAATGATGAAGTGGATATTGGAGGCGTTGTTGAGACCTGGAGCCTAAAAGTAGCCAAACAATTTTCCTTCCTTTGTTTTCTGTAATCAAGTTCCATTTGTTTAGCCTCGTCATCATCAGGAATAGTCTTGATATGGTCAATGGCTTGGTCATTGATGTGAAGTATGTGGCTGTGAATGTTATAAAATTCATCTGCATGGCATATATAATCAAAAATGAGGGTGTTCTACCATTGGAGCACTAAGGGTTTGAGAGAATCAAAATAAGGATGAAAGTGCATGATAACTTCCTCTTCAAATGATGTCCACCTTCTATGCGAGCCTCTCTTTGCAGTTTCCATTTCTTTCTGAGTGCCTTCAAATAGGCAAAGGACTAAGTCTCAAAGTTTGGAATCAAACAATGGAGAATTCTTGTCCAGTTCCTCATGCCTTGTCTTTATACCAAGACCACTTCAAATTAAGCACAGGCAAACTAGGACCCAGAGGAGTGACTTGACATCATGAATTGTGTCATGGACAAATGGTGGGTAAGAAGACTCAGAAATATTGTGGAGAGATTCCATAGTAATAACTTCTCCACTCATGAAAGGAATAGTACCCTCTGGAAGAGTCAATACCAGTCTTGCATACCTCAAAAGAATCAAGCAAATCTCACTGTGCACTTGACAGGATCAGCTTCACAATTGGTAAAATCAGGCCAACTTCATGGCTGAGTCTTGTCCTCCTGCATGCAATTGTGACAAAGTAGAACAATAATGAAAGGAAGATATGGTTACAATATTGAACCATCCCAGATTTGTCATGGAGAGAGAGCTTCTGGGGTGGTTGTCCAAGCCAAACAACTCGGCCACCAACTTGATGTATGTGGAAGCATGTTCAAATCTGAGCCTTCTCAAGGCCTTATCAAAGACACCATTTTCTGCCTCTACTCCAATGGACCTCTCAAGCAGTTGCTGGAGAAGATCTTGTTCCTTCTGAAGTGCCAAGGGAGAAAGGCCAGCTATCATGGATGGTACTTCATGCATGCCACTTGCCTTCTTGGCATGATCATAATCTATAAGAAGCCCAAAGGTCCTACCTTCCTGTCAGGTTCCGCTGACCTCGGGGGCTCAGTCTACTGGGCGAATCCACCTTGCGGCTATCCACCTTGTACAAACACAGAGCACCGGGGGTAGCGCGAGGCGTAGGAGACCGAAGCGGGGCGGGGAAGGGTGCGTGGGAGGGTGCCGGGAGTGCCGGTGGGCAAGACGAGTGCCGGGGAGAGGAAAGGACGAGTGCCGGGGGTTGGCGCGAGTCTCGGGGGTGCGAGAGAATGAGGCAAGCGAGCGCCGGGGGCGAGCGAGTCCCGGGGATCAAAGAAAAGTAGACGAGGGACTTAGCGAGTCCCGGGGATCGAAGCAAAGCTGGGGAAGTCGAATAGCCGAAAGGGGAAAGAGTTGAGATAAGATAGCGGGAGATGGAAATGATTAAGTCGAAAGGAAGAGAGCCGGGAACATAGAGTCGAGAGAACTTAGAGTGGGAAAGGGAGAAGAGGACAACGAGATTAGATTAAGAGATACGAGACGAGTTGAGACAAGAGAGATAGTCGAACGAGGCGAGTATGAGAAAAGAAGCAGTAAAGTAAGGAAACCGGGGCACGAGAGAGGCGAACAGAGACGAACACAG
>JAGGAQ010006242.1:0-24133 GCA_017657225.1 Termitomyces sp. T69sscA
AAGGCAATTTACCTAGGATTCAACCATCTGTAATCGTCCTTCGGCTCCTTCGTCTCATTCGGCGAGGAGGCTACTCCTGAATAATAATAGCTACTCCTACCTAGGCAGGACTACTTCTTAGCCCTATCTAGCCCTCCTTAGCCCTAGTAGGGGAGGGGGGGGGAGGGGAGGACTATTAATTCCTGGGGGGAGGAGGCCAAATTAAGAAATGGAAGGCTCTCCTACTGTACCGATCCCTGCTCCTGCTCCAATTAATCCTGAACAAGCTAACCCTGCTCCAATATATTTTGCTGCTGCTAACATTTTAAAAAAAATAAATAAAAAGAAAATTTTTTAACATAGCATATAGTGCATTAAAACTTTTTATTTTTTTATGTTATTTAAAATACAAATAAAAAATAATATTAAGAAAAAAATTATTTTAAATACAATTCAATACTCTTTTAAGTAAAGTAAAGTATCTAAGCTTTCTGCCTTCAATTGTTTTGACAGCAATGCCACATCTTTCCTGAAGAATAGACCACTTAAACATGTAAGAATATTGATAACTCCAGAAGTGTCTTTCAATTCTAACTTTTTGCTGGAAACAGGTCTTATAGCCAGTTTATATGGCTTTGTCCATCACCTGTGATTTGTCTATCAGTGTATCCCTGGTCTATCTTTTAAAAAATATGCGCACTGGATTCAGAACATGGGTTTCATGACAATCCTCAACTTTGAAGAAATCATCTCATCTACTCTCAGATCACAAAAGGCAATCAACCATCTTGTTATCTTCAGGTGAAATGATTAGATTATTTGTCATGATTTTTTGCTCATGACAGAATTTATAGTATGAGCATTGGACTTCTAACAAGTATCACCATTGCTTGTGCAATCCTGGTTGTGAGTAATATCCATGTAATCTTATAACTGTTTATTTTAAACATTCACCTACTACTACAGTACTTCCTTGCTCAAGGTTTTATCTATAGTTGTATGTATTTATTGCAAGTTCTTATTACCCTCATGCTAATGGGCATTGCCAATGAGGTTTTGTTGCTTTCAATGGACAAAGTCTGTGTTCAGAGAGTTACCATCACTTACTTTGGATCTTAGTCTATTTCAACTCAATGCTGGCAAGTATAATTGTTCTTGCAATGGAATTTTTTCTGATTCATGCTAGGTGATGTATGTCAATTTTGTGCTCCTCTATCAGGATTTTTCTATCACATTCATGTGTAACAAATAGGCTCAATTCTTGTATCAGAGTTCAAAAGATGTTGGTACAGACTCAAATCAGAGAAACAAATTTCCTTGAAGAACATGCTGAATCTTCCTCTGAGGCACCACAAGTACCTTGTTTTTTTCATCATAGGAATTTTACTTTTAATTCTTTGTCATTGGTTTTCAGGATATCCATGAATGATAATACTTTTCAAATACAATGAATTTTTGCACTTTGCATACTATATGTATACTGGTTTCTCAATAGGTGCTCATTAAGTACAGATTTAAGGTTCTCTTAGTAGTTTAACACCAGGGATGATTAAAGAAAAGATATTCATGGTACAAGAAACTCAAACAGATTGATAAATGAATACTGTATTGGTTCTCCTAACAAGATTCCTTTTATTCAAAAATTGACAAAACATAATTAGTTGAGTAGATAAACAAGCACTCATTGGCAATCATGAAGTCATTTTAATGAGTTTTGGCTCAATTGATAAATGACTATGAGAATGCTTGGAGCTTGGGATTTTTGTAATACAGAATATAATGTTGACAGCTGCTCCTACTATTCTACCATAACAATCTACAGAGCTCCATCAGTTTCATGATAGCTACTATCCTTGAATATAGATATTTAACATATATTCTATACTATTAAGCAATGATTACTGTTACTTGCAGTCATCCTTACCCTATATAATTATCCTGTGCAAATTACTATTGTCTTGTGTGAGTTTAACAAGAGTCATGTAACTTTGTTACACTTTTTTGATGTATTCAATACTGTTACTTGTATGTACACTGACATTCCTAAGTTTGAAAGATGAGTTTTGAAGCTAATCAGCTTCAACATCAATATCACCAACTTTTCAATTTGCATAGGTCACAGCTTGGGCATGAAATCAGATGTAAATGATCTGGTCACTTTGGCAGCAAAACATTGAATCAATACTAAAGGTGTCACCTCCTATAATGTTTGAAAAGTGAGAGTAGAGGTGGTGCTTGATATGAGCACTCTAAATGGAGTCTAGGAGATGCCAGGAGGGTTGCTAAAAACTGCAAGCAGATTGATCAATCCAGCAGTCAATTGAGTGCAGCTTATAGATCTGCATCAACTCATAAAATCACAACCAAGCATTTAATCACTTGATTGACAGGAGACCACTTCTTTTTTCCCTCATCCTTATCCTCTCATTCAGGACCTGGCTATCTGCACCATAAGCAATAGGGCTTAACTCATCCCCTGTATTCTTTCTTGAATTGATGGTTCTAAATGTTTTCTTTGACTTTATTCATTCTTAGATCAGCCTCATTTAATATCCTCCATTCACATCTAATTTTCCATATAGTTCTTGAGGCTTCTGATATTATTATTTTTGAGAACCTGTATTCTCCAGCTGTGCATTTCTCATTGTTTTTGTTGCAACCCACCCCCAACCTCTGGTACTCAGCCCTGGCCCTGGGAATCTGACCTCCCCAAACCAACCCCCATGACATCTTGGGCCCAGACCACTACACAATTGACCCCTTAGTAGCCATCACCACCACCTCTGGCAACCGTTGGCCATCACCCATCACCACCACCAGCTGCCACCATCCTTGGCACTCCTTGGTCATCACTGCCTGCAACGACCACATCAGCACTGACCTCAGCTATCTCTGGCACTCTCCCAACCACAGCTGCCACATCAATACCTGCTCCAGCAACCCCCAGCACTTCCCCCAGCCCATGCTGAGGCCTCTCCTAGCTCTCATCAAGTACTAATCACTGTATCATAACCACGCATCTGTAAGGGTGACCTCCAAGAGTTGTGGCTCAATCACACAACTAGCAGAGGGAAATCCAAAGTTATATTAGGCATGATAATTAATGATACAATGGTAACTAATCACCTAGCAGAGGGAAATCCAAAGGGAACAAGTCTAAGGATTCCCTGCTGCTCGGTGCAGCACATCAGCAGGTGGTGGAAGCATGGAAACAACTGTACAGGTGACCAGAGCTAACCTGAATCTTGGAATATGTTTGAATGGGGAATGCAGAAAGTTCCAGGGATCTCCTAAAAAGGAAGTGACCTCCAGGGATCTCCGGAGGTCTAGAGTGAGTCCTGGAGGTCTAGAGTGAGCCTCAGGGGTCTAGAGTGGGCCCCAGGAGTCCTGGAGAGTGGCATAGGAGGTGGGTTGGGGCATTGTGATGTGCCAAAAATGGAAGTCAAATGGAAGTCCTCTAACATCACCCCCCCTCTAGCATGCAGCATCTTGATGTGTGGGGTAAAAGAAGTTCTGGATTGCCTGGTCCACTTGTGAGATGGGGTAGATTCCCTGGATGGCCCAGGGTGCATCTAGGTGTCTCTGGTGGAACTCTCTGACCAGTCTTAGTGCATGCACATTCCCCCAGGGCTCCTAGGAGATGTCTTCAATCATGTAGCCTTTCCACTTCACCTTGTACTGTAGTCTTCTGAATAGGCGACTGTCCAGGATTTCTTCCACCTCATACTCTTTGTTGTTGTTGACCACCACCAGGGGTGAGGAGGCACTGGGTGTTGCCCTGGGATAGGGTCCTTTGGAGCCAGTGTTAGCTTGACCACGTTGAATACCAGGTGAAGCTGTTGCATTTCTGCTGGGAGCTGGAGTCAGTAGGCTAGTGGGCCTACCTGTCATTGATCCTAGCTGACGGTGCAAGAGCTTCTTTGACAGGCAAGTGGTGGTGATGTCGGAGGCATCCAGGTAGACCCAGTCTCTGGGCTGGTACTTGGGTGCTGGGGTTCTTCTACGGTTGTAGTACTGGGCCATGTTGTCCTTTGCCTTTGCCAGAGCAGCTTTGGCCTCCTCCTGCACTACCTTCATTCAGTCCACAAACTTGTTCACAGCTTCATCCTCTGAGGGCCAGGCCTGGGGCTCAAAGCCCATGCGTGGGTGGCGTCCAGTGTCCAGGAAGAAGGGTGACACCTGTGTGGCTGCATGAACATGGTTGTTGTACTAGAACTTGGCATCTGGAAGCAGCTCATCTCAGTTGTCCTGCTGCTCATTGCAGAAGAGGTGGAGGTACTGTTCAAGCTCCTAGTTCATGCATTCACTCCGCTACAAACTGTGGGCCCTGGTCTGACACGTAAGCATCCAAAAGGCCATGGAGCTTCCAGACATTCTTCTGGTACAGGTTTGCAGCGCCCATAGTGGAGCAAGTGCTGTGGGTCGAGATGAAGTGCGCTTGTTTGCCACAAAGATCCACCACTACTATGATGGCATCATAGCCATGAGCATTGGGGAGTTCTACAATGAAGTCCACAGAGGCTATGCTCCATTGTTCAAACAAAACTAGTAGCGGGTGGAATTGCCTGGTGGGGAGGCGGCGCTGAGGCATGGTCTGGAGGCAAAGGTTGCATGTGCTAGTGTAGGATCCAATGTACTAGGACATCTGAGGCCACCAGTAGTTCCAGGACACTAGCTCCAATGTTTTCCATCAGCCTGGATGTCTGGCAATGCAGGAGTCATGGTGATGCTCAACAATTCTCTGGTGGAGCTCTGGGACGTTGGGCACATAGATGTGGTCCCAGAAGGTCAGGAGCCCATCCTAGAGAGCCCATTCATCTATGTGGACTGACTTGGCTCCTGTGGTGGGTCCTGACTTCAGAGCCATGGCTGCCTGAGCGACAATATGCTCATGGTGGCTGTCCCGGTTTTCATGCCAGATGTCCCAGAGGATATCGACCTCTGCTCCCTGGACTGCCAAGCTCTCCATAGCCCAGATGGCAAACAACTCCGGCTAGAGGAGCACAATGTTGCTATTGTTGTTTCCACCGGTGCCGTGGTCCACTCTCCAGAACAGCACATCAGGTTTTCCCATACTCTGGCCAGGCTTGTAGTGCAGCAAGAAGTCAAAGTTGGCTAAGTAAAAGACCACTGGGCCTGTTGACAGTTGAGCTTCTTGGCTGTCCGGAAATACTCGAGGTTCTTGTGATTGGTCCAAACTTCAAGCTTATGCTGAGAACCCTCCAGAAAGTGCCGCCATTCTTCAAAGGCCCAGATGATGGCCAGCATCTCCTTGTTGTGGATCTCATAGTTGCGCTCTACTGCATTCAAGCTTTTGGAGTAGAAGGCCACTGGATGCCACTTCCCATCATCCTGAGACTGTTGTGACAAGACAGCCTCAGTGGCAAAGTCCGAGCTATCTGCTTCCACCTGGAAGGGGGAGTTGTCATCTGAGAAGAGGAGGATGGGCCTAGAAAGTGACTGCATGCTCAAGAGCATAAAGGCAATCTGCTCCAAGGGCTCCCAGCTCCAGGCAGTGTCCTTTGTGGTGAGGTCAAATAGAGGAAAGGCATAATGGGAGAAGTCCTGGATGAACCTTTGGTAGAAGTCGGTGAATCCTAGAAAGGCCTGCACCTCCTTCTTGTTCTTGGGCTCCAGCCACTCCACCACACCTGCCACCTTCACTGGGTCCATCTCTGCAGCTCTGTGTGAGATGATTAGCCCCAAATACTCAATCCAGGTCTGCTCAAACTTGCACTTCTCTGGTTTTAGATAAAGCTGATGCTGGCGGAGGCATTCCAAGACAATGCACGTGACCCAGTGGTGCTCCTCAAGTGTCTTAGTGTAGATGAGGATGTCATCAAGGTATATGCACACTACACCTTCCACAATGAGGTCCCAGAAGATGTTGTTCATCATTGTTTGGAAGGTGGCTGGAGTGTTAGTGAGTCCAAAGAACATGACGGGTGGTTTGAACAGCCCTTGATTAGTCTAGAAGACAGCCTTCCACTCATCTCCTTCCTGAATGTGCACATTGTTGTAGCCCCACCAGACATCCAGTTTGGTGAAGTACCGCACCCCCCAGAGGTTATTGATGAGCTTGGAGATGAGGGGGAGGGGGTAGTAATTCTTCACCATCATGGCATTAAGGACCCGGTAGTCCTGGACCAGCTGGAGCGAGCCATCCTTCTTTTTGATGAAGAAGACTGGAGAAGCCATCAGCAACTTGGACGGGCAAATGCAACTGGAGTCCAGGTTCTTCTGAAGGAAGGCATCGAGCTCATCCTGCTCCTTAGGTGCTAATGGGTAGACCTTACAGCTGGAGAGTTTGAAGTCTGGCATCAATTTAATGGCATGGTCCCACTGCTTGCACTCCAGGAGCGAGTCAAAGGAGGCCTTAGAGAATACATCCTCAAAGCTATGGAGATACTGAGGCACCACATCCCAAAATGCTTGGGGCAGAGAGTTAGTGGCAAATGCCTGAGCCAACCACTGAGAGGTGGTCTGGCTGGCCCAGATTTCCTCAATGGATAGTGGTGAGTGCAGAGTGGTTGCATAGATCTGGTCCCCAACTTCTACCGCCTTGTCTGGGAACTCTGGGTGGTGGATGCCATGGAACTCCCCTCCCAGCTCTCCCTCTGGGGCTCCACCGCTGCTCTGGTCATCCTTGTAGCAGGCCTCTCTACAGGGGAATGCCAGGGGCAGGGGGTCCAGGAGGTCAAGGTCTGCAAAGGGGAGGTGGCCTGCATGGCAAGCCTGGATGGCTGCACACTTTCGTGCGTCAGCCCAGCGCTCTTCCTTGACCTCAGTTGTGCAGGTAAAGCACCTCTGGAGGCACCGACCCATTGTTACCTTGCCTCAGGCCCAATCTACTTCAGGGTTGTGCTCCCAGAGCCAAGTGAAGCCAAGGATCATATCTTGCTTGCCTAAGCTGGTGACTGCAAAGACCACACGTTCAGCGTGGGTCTGATAGCGGAGGACTAAGTCTACCACAGAGCTGATGTTGCCCGCTTTGTTGGGGGTTCCATCAATGTTGAACACTGGAATGGGCTTATAAAGCAGCTGTGTGGTTAGGCCATGGCATTTCACAAACTCTGTGTCCAAAAATAGTCCTGTTGCTCCACTATCCAGAAGCGCTGTAACCCACTGGGCCTATTGTGTGTCCATGGTCTTGATCTCCACATTGAGGCACAACAAGTTTACCAAGGGAGTGGAGGCTACCATATATTGCTGGGGCAGCTGGCATTCCCAGGCAGGGGGACCATGCTGATGGGGCTTGACTGGTGCAGAGGAGGGTGGCTTGGAACCCAGAGAAGGTATTTGTATATCTGAAAGGGGACTTTGAGCTTCTTTCTTAGAGTAACTGGCATTGGAATGTGTATTCACACCTTCCAATGACAAATAGTGAACCTGTTTGTACCCAGCAATGGAGGTGTACACTTCATTTGTTGCTCAACTAAAAATCCTCCTCTAGGCCTGGGAAGGAGGCACATGTGCCACTCTCCTCCAAGGCCAATGCAGCATCCTTTGCAGCCAGCAGTTGCAGGAGGAGATCCTCTTGCTCCGCAGTAGAGAGGTAGCGCACCTTCAGGCCCAATAGACAGTGCCATGCAAAGTGCCCAGGCTTTTTGCATTGCTGACACAGTAGCGATGTAGAGTGATGTTGCTGGGCCACATCTATGTCTATGGAGATGCCTGGGGGTAGAGGTCATGGTGCAGGAGTGGCCAGAGCAGGAGCGGGTACTGAGTGCAGGGGGCAGGGTGTGCTCAGCATAGCTCCTGCCAGATCTTCATGAGTTGCCATTGGTCCTGGGCCACCTTGTACCAGGAGGTAATCTGTCTGTCATCTGGGCAGCCCTTGGCAAGGTTGTTGATACGCTCCATTAAGGCAGGGTGCAGGCCATCTCGGAATGTGAGACACAGCTGTAGACTGTCTGGATAGGCTGCTTGCTTGACCAATGCCCAGAAGGAGTTGATGTATTCATCCAATGTCTGCTTTTCCTAGCCATACTGTTCTTTGTTGCATAGTGCTAGTGTGGCAGACTTGGCAGAATTGATTGGGAAAAACTCTGCCTGGAAATCCTTCTCAAAGGCAGCCCAGTCTGTAAAGCTCCCAACACCTCCAGAACATCACAGCACACAGTGTGTAAGTGGAGGCCCATCCGGCCTTCATGTAGGACAGCACCCAAGCTATCTTCAATGCATTAGAGTCAAAGGCATTTCCGCTGAGGTGAATGTAGGTGAGGCAGAATTGGAGAAAACACTCTTCAGAGGTGCAGTCACCATTGTATGTGTCTGGGAGCGCTGGACATGGTATCTGCACCCAGGGACCTGCAGGGACCTCTGGAGCTACTGCTGGGACTGCCAGAGCTGCTAGAGAGGGCTCTGCCACTGGAGGTGGTGTGGTGCAAGGGGGTAGGTGCTCTAGTAGTGCCTGGAGAGACTGGGAGATGTGATCAGTGGTTTGGCGGAGGGTGGAGAGTTTGGTTGTGTGGTGGGTGACTGAGTACCAGCAGTGGGTAGTGGGTTGTGACAGCTGCCAGAGCTACTGGAGAAACTACTGAGGCTGCCAAAAGTGGTTCTGCCACTGGAGGTGGCACAGTGATAGGGAGTAGGCACTTTAGTAGTGCCTGGATGGACTGGAAGATGTGATCAGTGGTTTGGCAGAGGGTGAAGAGTTTGGTCGTGTGGTGGGTGAGTGAAGCTTGGGTTAGTTGCATCTGCATCTCTAAGTGTAGCAGGCAAGTCCAGGCCTCATCCTGAGGAGCTGGGGCATCTGGAGGAGTGTCTAAATTGGCGAGCTGAGACATAAAGTTATACAGGTGTTGAAGCCCGGTGGAAAAGTGACAAATAGAGGCAGTCCTGGCAGGCTATGAGGGGCTTCCAGACCAGAGTTAGGAGACTTGTTCTGCTGTAAGGGCAACCTCCAGGAGTTGCAGCTCAATCACACAACTCACAGAGGGAAATCCAAAGTTATATTAGACATGATAATCAATGATACAATGGTAAACAATCACTTAGCAGAGGGAAATCCAAAAAGAACAAGTCTAAGGATTCTCTGCTGCTTGGTGCGGCACATCAGCGGGTGGCAGAGGCATGGAAACAACTGTACAGGTGATCAGAGCTAACCTTAACCTTGGATAATGTTTGAACAGGGAATGTGGGAAGTTCCAGGGATTTCCTAAAAAGAAAATGACCTCTGGGGATCTCTGGAGGTCTAGAGCAAGTTCCAGAGGTTTAGAGTGAGCCCCAGGGGTCTAGAGCGAGCCCCAGGGGTCCCAAGGAGTGGTGTAGGAGGTGGGTTGAGGCATTGTGATGTGCCAAAAATGGAAGTCAAATAGAAGTCTCCTGATAGCATCACCTCCAGTCTGACCTCTGCACACCATGCCCCATTCCTGCTCACCTCCTTGCCTTGTTGACATTCCATGCCTCCTGCGCTCCCAAAGCAAGGCCCTTCCTTTGGGAGCTTCCTTTGCACCACCCAATCTGCATCAACTCTTGCCACCACCTTGCACAATCTCTGGGCTTCATCTCAGGCCCTGGCACTGCAACTTGTCACCAGTACCTAGACCTGTGCCCCTGGCCTACCGACTATCCCAGTATATAAGTTGTAGAGTAGTATCTAGTACTCCAGTCTTAATATTGCTATATTTCTTGTCAATAGTTTCATTTTGGTCTTGCTTCTCTCTTATTTTGTGTTCTGGTTTCCCGTTTCTGACTCTATCTCATTTTGTTTTGTACTTGTCTCATATCGCCTTGTGTCTCTTGTCTCTTCTCTTGCTCCAGTCTTTGTCTTAATCCATTTCCTTTCTATCTCTTGACTTGAGTCTTTCCCATCCTGGCTCAATTAGATCTTTGTGCCCACATCTCTGATCCTGAGACTTAATAAGCCCCTCTGCTTGCTCAAGCCTCTCAATCTCCAGCCCCAGAACTTGCTCTCACCCTGGTGCTTGTCTTCCAACCCTCCCTTACACCCCCAGAACTTGCTCTTGCCCCAGTGTTCATCTTCCAACCTTTCTCTACACCTCCAGCACTCACACTCTTGCCCCAGCATGATCGGCGTTTCATGCTTGCCCACCACTCACACTTCTAGTCCTGCTCCTGGTCTCACATGCCCCATGCTCTTGACAGTACTGTTGCATTTGAAGGCATTGTGTGCACCATGTAAGGATTTGCCCAGTGGTCTGAGCCCCCATGGTCAGTGGAACCTGACAGTTTTGTTTCATCAGTGCACACTCCAATTGTTCTCTCAGAGTTGGCTTTGTTATTTCTATCCCTCTTGTTTTGTGTATTTTCTCTACAAGCCCCCATATAGCTTTCTGCCCTGACCTTTTGCACTTTGTTGATATGTGTTTCATGCATTCTATGACATTTCCACATGATTCACACAGGGCTCTTCTTTCAAAATTTGGAAGTTTTCCCAGTATCCTCCCACTTTGTAGCTGTTGTGCATGGTTCACCAAAGGAAAGCTTGCATTTCTCACATCAAGTCCTTGTCAGTCAGCAACAGCCATATTCATTCATCTATGGGGTGTTCTCCATTGATTCCATATACTGCCCATCTTGTCATATCCAGGTGTGTTGCTATTCCATGTCTCCATGGGGCTGGTTTATACTTGATTATTCCCTTCTACAATGTCACCTGTGAGATAGTTGCTAACTTTGCTCCTAGGATTTCCATGTCTACTTTGTTAGGTAATGGTTTTTATATGCCCTGGTCAGTGAGCTCATCTGCCTCTTCATTACCCAATATTCCCATGTGTCCTTCTACTTTCTCTAGCATTGTCAAGCCAGTTCTACTTCTTAGCCTAGCAGCCAATGTTTTTATAATTTCCCTTGTTTGCTTGCCCAATCCACCCATTGTTTTTATGCTTTGTTAGATTCTTTGTCAGCCCTTCTAGGATCATTTTTGAGTTGCTGTTTGTCTCCTTGGTGAGCATTTCCTATCTAGGCTATCTATCTGCTCTCTCACTATTACACTACACTTGTCGGGATTTTTGCAGCCATCATTTCTCAACCCTTGGCAAGGTTGGCACATGCAGTTTTTTCTTGGTTTGTATTTTTCATTTAGCATTGGGTCCATCAGGTTTCCTAGGTTCATCATTTCTCCAACTGTTCTGATCTTATGGATGGCCCTCTGCCACATCACTTGATGGAACCATGTTGGCATTTTGTCTTTCAAGAGGTCATCAAAGGCTAGTGGGCAGAAATTTACCTTGTATTTCTTTGCTGTACTTATCATTCTCTGTAGTGATAGTGGAAGGCCATTTTATTTTGCCCTAGTATCTACATCAAGGTATTGTAGAAAGGTGTTATGTATCATGACCTGCTGACTACCTCCAGTACCCAGCCCTACAACATCCTAGGCCTGGACCACTACACAACTAAGCCCTTGGCAACCACCACTGCCACCCCCTGGCAGCCTTTGGCCATCACTGCCTGCCATCAGCCACTGCCACCCTTGGCACTCCTTAGCCATCACCGCCCACAATCACCACACTTGCACCAGCCCCGGCCATCTTCAGCACTTCTTCAGCTGCAACCACCACATCAGCACCTGCTCCAGCAACCTCCAGCACTTCCTCCAGCCTGTGCCAAGGTCTGGCCCATCACACATCATGTTCATGCATCACCTTCAGACTAACCTCTACACTCTACACCCCTTCCTGCTCACTTCCTTGCCTCTTCAACATTCTATGCCTCCCATGCTCTCAAAGCAAGACCCTTCCTTTGAGAGCTTCCTTTGTGCCACATGACCTATGTGGACACCCACTGCCACCTTGCACAATCACTGAGCTTCATTGCAAGCCCCGGCACCATGACTCATCACCAGGGCCTATGCACTGCCCACCATATATAAGCCATAGTGTAGTATCTGGTATTCTAGTCTTGATATTGTTGCTACTTTTTGTCCATATTTCTGTTTGTTTCATCTCATGTTCCATGTCCTGGTTTCCCAGTTTTGACTCTATTTCATTTTGTCTTGTTCATACTTGTCTCATATCATCTCACTTCTCTCATCTCTACTTATCTTGTACTCTATCCAATCTATTCTTTGCTGCTTTCTCTCTCCACCTCAAGGCTCCAAGTTCCTCTGCCTTTCTTGTTCCCAGCCTTAGTCTTGTTCCATCTCTCCTCTATCTCTCATCTTGACTCTTTCCTTCTTTGGCTTGGTTAGATCCTTGCATCCTTATCTCTGATCCTGGAACTTGCTAAGTCCTCTCCACTCACTCTAGTCTCTTGATCTCTGGCCCTGGAACTTACTCTCACCCTTGATGCTCATCTTCCAACCCTCCTCCATACTCTAACACTTGCACCCTTTGCCCCAGCATGAATGTTCTCTGTGTGCTCACCACTCACATTTTTGGTCCTGCCCTTGGCCTTACACACCCCACACTCTTGACAAGTACATGCTGCACATGTAGACATTGTGTTTGCCACATAAGGACTTGCCCAGTGATCTAAGCCACTGTGGTCAGTGGAACCTGACATTGCGGAAGGCATCTCCTCTCTGTGTTTTCCATTTTTTTTGCAATTTGTTGCTGTATGAGGTTGTCTCCACTGCCACCTGGGTAGGCCTTGTTGGCCCAAAGTTCAGATAGCATTTCACTTTCATAAGTTCTATTGCTTCATTTCTCAGTGTGAGATTCAGTAGTTTTTCTTTCCTCCCCTTTTGTGTGGTGGGTCTTGTCTTGTTACTGTAAGGGCAACCTCCAGGAGTTGTGGCTTAATCACACAACTGGCAGAGGAGAATCCAGACTTATATTAGGAATGATAATCAACAATACAATGGTAACTAATCACTTAGCAGAGGCAAATCCAAAGAGAACAAGTTTGGGGATCCCTGCTGCTCAGTGCAGCGCATCAGCAGGCAGCAGCGGCATGAGAACAACTGTATAGGTGACTGGAGCTGACCTTGACCTTGAATAATGCTACAACAGGCAATGCAGGAAGTTCTGAGGATTTCTTAAAAAAGAAATGACCTCTAGGATCCTTGGGGGTCTAAGAGAGTGGCACAAGAGGTGGGCTGGAGCATAGGGAAGTGGATCAAGGAGAAATCAGTGTAGACCAAAAATGGAAGTCCTCTGACATCACCCCCCCTCTAGCATGTGGCATCTTAACATGCAGGGTAGAAGAAGTTCCAGTGGTTCACTGGCAAGATGGGATAGATTCCCTGGATGGCCTGGGGTGCATCTGGATGTCTCTGGTGGTTCCCAGGAGATATCCTTTATCCCATAACCTTTCCACTTCACCTTGTACTGTAGTCACCATCAAAATAGGTAACTATCCAGGATCTCCTCCACCTTGTACTCCTTGTTGTTGTTGACCACCACTGGGGTGGAGGGGGTGTCAGGCATTGCCCTGAAATAGAATCCTCTGGAGCTGGTGTCAGCTTGACCACATTGAATACTGGATGAAGCTGGCACATTCCTGCTGGGAGCTAGAGCTCTGAGATGTTGGGCACATAAATGTGATCCCAAAAGGTCAGGAGCCCATCCTGGAGGGCCCATTCATCTGCATGAACTGACTTGGCCTCCATGATGGGTCCTGATTTCAGAGCCATGGCTGCCTGAGCAACAAGATCATCATGGTGGTCATCCCAGTTTCCATGATGAATGTCCCAGAGAATGTCAGCCTCCACTCCCTGGATAGCCAAGCCCTTCATGGCCTGGATGGCAAACAACTCTGGCCAGAGGAGCATGATGTTGCTGTTGTCATTTCCTTCAGTGCCATGGTCTGCTCTCTGGAACAGAGCATCAGATTTTTCCATACTCCAGCCTGGCTTGTGGTACAGTGAAAAGTCAAAGTTGGCTAAGCAAAGGGACCACCAAGCCTGTTGACAGTTGAGCTTCTTAGTTGTTTGGAAGTACTTGAGGTTCTTGTAATCTGTCCAAACCTCAAACTTGTGCCATGCACTTTCCAGGAAGTGCCATCATCCCTTGAAGGCCCAATGATGGCCAGCATTTCCTTGTCATAGATTTTGTAGTTGTGCTCTACCACATTCAATCTTAAGGCCACCAGATGCCACTTCCCATTATCCTGGGACTGTTGCAATAAAACAGCTCTGGTGGCAAAGTCAAACCTGTTGGGTCCATGGTGGAAGGGAGAGTTGTCATCTGGGAAGAGGAGGATGGGCCTAGAAAGTGACTGCATGCTCAAGAGCATAAAGGCAATCTGCTCCAAGGGCTCCCAGCTCCAGGCAGTGTCCTTTGTAGTGAGGTCAAATAGAGGGAAGGCATAATGGGAGAAGTCCTGGATGAACCTTTGGTAGAAGTCGGTAAAGCCTAAAAAGGCCTGCATCTGCTTCTTGTTCTTGGGCTCTGGCCACTCTTGTAAGGGGATGCTTAATGTCTGCAGAACTCCTTCCACAGAACTAGTGAGCACCAGTGATGAGTGGGAGTCGAGCAGGCACAGAAGCAGGCAAGAGTCAGACAAGGGACTGGCAGGGCTTAAGCAAGTGGTCAGACATCGCTAGAGAGCTTACAGTTGGTTTAGTCTGTAGGCCAGAAGAACACTGCTATTTGTTCAGCCTGGGGATATTCTATCCACAGGCTGCCTATATATACTACATTGGTGGCTGTGCTGTTACTAATATTGCTTAACTAATTGGGCCCCAGTATGAAATGGAGTATGATTAACAATAATCAATGCTGAGTAAGGTCTATGCATATGACTCATCAAGGCTGACTACTAGAAGACGGAAGGGGATAGGGTAGGCCGAGGGGTCATTCAGATGTGCTAAGAGTGGGCACATCCTCAGACTAAGCTTGGAGTAGAGTTGGACATGGTCTGGAGACCGATCCCCTAACAACTCTGTCATACCTGCCACCTTCACTGGGTCAATCTCAGCAACTCTGTGCAAGATGATCAGCCTAAGATACTTGATCCAGGTCTGCTCAAACTTGCACTTCTCCAGCTTGAGATAGAGCTAGTGCTGGTGGAGGTGTTTCCAGACAATGCATGTGATCCAGTGGTGTTCCTCAAGCATTTTGGTGTAGATGAAGATGTTGTCAAGGTATACGCACACTACACCCTCCACAATGAGGTCCTGGAAGATGTTGTTCATTATTGTCTGGAAGGTGGCTGGGCTATTGGTGAGTCCAAAGAATATAACAAGTGGTTCAAACAGCTCCTGGTTGGTCTGTAAGGCAGCCTTCCACTCATCTCCTTAGTCCTACAGTGGTTAGGGTATTGTGCAATCTGTGCTTGGGGTGTGAATGTGGGCATCCAGACAACAGATTAGCTACTTGTCATTCTGGGTCTAGGGTATTGGACCATGTTAAATGTGGTTTGTGTGTTTCTTAGACTTACCTTCAGAACGAGAGAGGTGGATGATTGAAGGCATTATGGGTGAGTCTTTCATGGCCTCATCAGATAATGCTGCAGACAGTGCTGACATTTGGATAGGCAATGTATCTGATATTCTCATCCATGTATGTGCACAAGGATATGCACAAGCATCTCTTGCTTAGCTCAGTCAATGCGGAAGGCCATCATCACTACCATAGGGACAAGGATGAGAGTTTGGTTGGGTATGTTTTGCTGCTCTGCCCAAATGTCCATCTTATGCATGCACCTTATGAAGATGACTACTATTTTGGAATCAAATGTTGCCTTGCCTTAGCATTCATCATACTTGTCTCAGTCATTGGGACACCACCACTAGGCTCATCACTTTCAAACCTCCTTTTTTAATATAAACCTGTATCTTATTTTGTTTCATCATAACAAAGGGATGTGCAGCAGAATTCCAACTCTCCAACTCTTTTACACTCTCCCTACCCACCCAATCAACCAGCCACCACCCCTCTTGGTATCATGTATTCAAACTTCCCCCTTTGCCATAATCCCTCTCATCTTCATGAGCCCCATTGTCCTCTCTCCTATGCTCTGATATAATCCATACTTGGAAGACCACTGGACATGCAACCTTCTCAGAGCACTGATTATCGCTGTTACTTCCAAACTTGCTTATTAGGCATGCCATTGTCAGCAGGCACCACTTTCATCAAGACAGATCCACTGCGTGGGACTACAGGTGGAAAGACCAAGGTGTTTCTATGTGCCATATATTAAGTTTGTGCTTAATCCCTCCTATCACATTCATACAACTCACTTTTTCTCGCTTTTCTGTCTTCCCTTGCCTCTTCTTGTGTCTAAATCCACCAGGTCAAGCACCACTTGTAAATCCTTACCTACCCACACCATGTATCTGGCAACTCACTTCAACGCTGACCCGAACAGGGCTGGAGGAATGGTGTTAGCTGGAGAAAGGCTAAACCATTCCTCTGGAATGGTCTGGACAATGCCAAAGTGGCGTCAGTACCCTGGGTATGTGCATAAGGCAGCAGAATCACATGGAATGTGCATGGTCTATGTGCATCAATGGAAGGTATAAATAGGAGGGTTATTTGAGGAGGTGGAGCAAGCAAACTGCTTGCCACGGCATGGAGTCCCCAGCCTGTGGACCTCTTAGGCTCAGGAGCACAGGGTTTGACTTCAGTGGGGCATTTGGGACATTTAGTCACTCATTTGAATTAAAATTTGGGTCATTGGTTCTCTATTTGAGTGAACAAGAACTCTTATTCTAAATGTCAAATAAAACTATTATTTCCACGACCACTAAAAGTGTGCGTGAGTGTGATAAAGCCCGACACAACTAACATGATAAGGCCAATCTTATCTAGTCAGATAATCTCAGATAATCTCACTGATAAGATAAGATCAGCCCAATTCACATCAATATTGAGGTCAACAGTGTGGGGATCACCGTCCTTAATATGCGTCAGAAGGTGACTTGATGTGCAACATCAATTCTTGAATCATGGGCATGCCTTTAGTTGATCACAAAGAAGAGTATTGGCACTTATTAGATGGCATGGTGGCATGGATGCATTAAGAATCTGGTAGTATGATCAGTTGATTGCTGCTGTTGTTGGTGCTTATATTGGAGGAGAGGGCAAGGGTAATGGTCATTGTAATCGTCAGTGATGCAAGCCAAAGTTTACATGTATATGCCTATTTGTTGTATGGATCGGAAGCCCACTCAACAATTCAATGTGACAATCAAAGTGTATGGACAAAACTGCAGATATGAATTTTGTCAACATGCTACTGGAGTTGAAGAATGTGTCTTCTTCAGAAATATTGGCCGTGGTGTCATTGAATCTATCTGATTGTCACTTGGCATTCTTGTTATGAGGGACCAGGAGCTTGAACAACACCCCTCCTTTACTCTGCAATCAGTGATCAAAGTAATCGGGGAAGATGAAGATGACAATATCAATGATGATGATCATGGTCAAAGTGCTAAGGAAAGTAGATGAAAACTTTTGTGTCTATGTCTGCTGGAAATGAGCAAAAATAAAAGGAAAACTGCCATCAAAAGCTCTGAGACACATATTGTCCAGGGAAGTCAATTGAATCACCATAGAAAGGAAAAGGTTCTGTCTTTTGATGCATACTTTGAAAGTAAATTTAGTTTATTTTTTCTAAAGAAATATCTAATGAAATATTAGAAAAATTTCCATGCTGTTTCTGATGGCTATAGAGTCATAAAGAGACATCATTTTTGTCATGACCCACTACCGACCTCTGGGACTCAGCCCCAGCCCCGGGACTCCAACCCTCCAAAAACCACCCCCACGACCGCTCCAGGTCCGGACCGCTACCCGGCCAACTCCCCCGGCCATCACCAGCCATCACCGCCCATCAATGCCACCAGCCACCGCCACCTGCAGCATCCCTGGCCATCACTGCCCATTGCCACCGTCACCACCACAGCCACCGCCACTTGCGGCACTCCCCGGCCATTACCGCTGTGACTGCCACATCAGCGCCGGGTCTCGGCTATCACATCGCATCAGTGCCGGCACCACCCGCCATCCCCGGCCCACGCCGAGACCCCCATCACACATCATGATCGTGCATCACTGCCACCGACCTCCATACGCCACGCCCCGCTCCCGCTCCCTCCTCACCACACCACCACCACGTGTCTCTGCGCTTCCAGTATGAGACCTCTGTGCCGCACGACATGTCTTAACCTCGCCCCGTCCCACGCGGCCCCCGGGTCTCATCCCAAGCCCTGGCGCCGCGACCTGCTGCTGGAACCCGGGCCTGATCCCCGGGCCATACGTACTATGTAGTATATAAGGCACAGAGTAGTAAGTAGGTACTCTAGTCTTGATATTACCGTAACCCGTCTCGTTTGTTGTGTTTTTGTCTCTGTTTCGTCTCTCGTGTGTCCCGGTCTCAATACTTTTACTTGCTTCTTTTTCTCATCATACTCGTCTCGTTTCGACTATCTGCCTCATCTCCACTCATCTCGTACTTCTAATCTATTCTCGTTGTTCTCTTCTCTCTTCTCCACTCTAAGTTCTCTTGACTCTCCGTTCCCGGCTCTTCTCTTCGACTTAATTGTTTCCATCTCCCGTTATCTTATTCTTTCCCCTTTTGGTTATCCGACTTCCCCGGTTCTGCTTCCATCCCCGGGACTCGCTAAGTCCCCGCGCCTGATTTTCTCTTGATCCCTGGGACTCGCTCGTGCACCGGCGCTCACTCATCTCGCCCTCTTGCACCCCCAGGACTTGCGCCAACCCCCGGCACTCGTCCTTCACCCTCCCCGGCACTCGTCTCCCCCACCGGCGCTACCGGCGCTCCTCCACGCACCACCCCCCGCCCCGCTTTGGTCTCTTACGCCTCACGCTCCTCCCGGTGCCCTGTGTTCATACACGGTGAATAACCGTAAGGTGGTTCGCCCAGTAGACTGAGCCCCCGTGGTCAGCGGAACCTGACAATTTTGTTGCAGGAAATGGTTTGCATGAATGTAGATAATTCCTTTACTTTGACTACAAGAAGTTGCTTCTGTATTTCCCATCAAAAAATGTCATGGAAGTAGTGTGACAGCTTTCTTTGTCACTTTTTCCAAGGGAAACATGTTCTGGCCTCAGTAGTGATCATGGATCAATGATCCATGATAGCAGCCATCATTGGGAACAGCCACCTGTCTGGAAATTGTTGAGATCATGATGGCATGATGAATCACTGATCTTGTCACCCAGCAATTCCCCTTGCCATCAGAACTGATCTTTGATGCCTTGGTAACTTGCCTATGTATTGTTCCTGCCTTGGTGTGGGTTTTCTGCAGCCCTCATTGTTTGTCTTTATTGTATTACCATCATATCACTAGTTGGTATAAATATGTGCCTTTTATAAGCTGTAATGGCCATCATGGTTTGGTTACACTGGCCTGCTACATTATCTGAATCAACAATCAATTGGGGCAAGCATTCAACTCTAAGTTGTGGAAAAACCTGGGTTGTTCAAGTCTGTAAAGAACCACTCAATTCAAACCTTTGAGTTTAGGTGCACATGTCTCTTTTTGTCACAACCTGCCAACCCACCTTTGGTCCCCAAACCTGGCCCTGTGACTTCACCACTTACCCATCCTTGACTCAGCCCCAGGACATGCACTGACCAGCTCACTATACCCACTGCCATCACTGCTCATCACTACCCTATAATCACTCACCTTGGCAATTCTCAGCACTTTCCTTGGGCCTACTGATGCTTCTCCTGACCATCATCAGCTCTCACAAGGTCACGTTGGGCATTGACTTGGTCAGGTCCAAATTCAAAGGGTTTGTTGGCATGAGTAAGATGGATAAAGTGGTGTGCACAGTGAGCAAAGTTCTGAATGAACATTTGTAGTACCCCCACAGTTCCCAGGGAGGTGTGAACCTCTGAGAGATCATGACAAATCCCCCACCTTTCTAGTAGCGCTAAGCAAGACTCGTCAGATACATGTCCTTGGAAAGTACAGACATGGCCTAAGATTTTGAATGTTGGCATGCATAGAACTAGCTTGTGCCCAGAGAATGTCCTGCCACAGACTTCATGTGTTGTAACACTCTGTTGAGCAACTGAAAGAAGTCCCATAGCGCCAAGCGTATGTCAGGGTTGTCAGGATGCTTAGTGGAGGTACCATCAATGAGTCGCCAGTCTTTTGGTCCCTTAGCACCCATGTTGTCAATGAAGCATAGGACAAATTCAGGGATTTCAGGTTGTAGGATGTAGGTGATGTCATCATGGAAGATGGACATGGAGTTAGTCCAACCCATGGGGAGGGTAACCAGGCAAAGGGCACCAAAGGGCATCTGAAAGGTGGTAAGGTCATGGGAAGTGGGATGAATTAACTACTTGTTATAGCCAACATAGAGGTCCAAGGTAGCACCACAGATCCAACCCACAAAGGACTCAGCCATGTGGTCTGAGAATGGTGGCACCCCAGAGTGCCAAATAGTGACCCTATTTAGTGGTTCTAAACTGTGGACAATGTGAAGTTTACCATTCTTTTTGAGTACACAAAACCAGCATGAGCGGTAAGCGCTGTTTGACAGCTCATAGATGCCAGCTGTGATTTTGTCACAAATGATTTGGCAGACCTCCGCTTCCAATCCTGGGGGAATAGGTCTGTTATGTTCAGTCCATGGAACATGGGGAATTGTAGGGATTACCACTGATGGGAAGAAGTCAGTTTTAAAACTTCCTCTTTCCATGTCATCCCACGCAAAGGCCTTGTTCTGTTTGGACATTAGGTTGCTAAGAACATTGAGTTCTGCAGAGGTAAGGAAGCTGGTGTCATGGTCCCTGAAAAACTGTTGGCGCCTTTCCTTGGTAAAGCATCCTGTGGGCTGAAATGGCAGTGGGTTAGGGTCCAAAGGCAGCATGTTGGCAAGCGGGTCACTAAGGATTTTCTGCTCTTTTTAGAATTCCTCAGGAATGCTGCTGGCGACCAGTTTGGTTTTGAGCGCTACAAGTTTATACTTCTTTTTAACCTGTACTCCTTTTCTTTTAGGGGTGTTAGCATGCACATAGGTGGGGTGAATTTTGGAGGTGGGTGGTACAACCGATTGGGTAAGTCCAAGAATTGCAGGGGAAGGGGAATGAGGTAAAGTAGTAAGGTATGCGTCAGTGGAAGCAAAGGGTTGAAAGGTTTCAGATGCAGTAAGGTACAAATACGGCAGGGAAGGGTTTTCAAGAGGGGTGAAACTATCAGTGTTATTAGCACTAGTGGTCTGGGGAGGGGAAAGTACTTCAGGGTCAAGAAAGGCCATTTTCAGTATATGTAAATTGTCCAAGATATGATTGTACTCCAATGTCAGTGCCACATCTCCATGATCATCGTCATTGCTAATCACATCCTTGATGGTGGATGAGAACATGAGTGCTGGTGCTTGTCTAAGCATTGGCATGTAAAGAGAGGTCCCTTGCTGCATGGTCCTTTATTCCTACTCCTGGGGAATGTAGGCACCGTGCACCTAAGACCAGAATTAGAGTCGCTAATAGTCAGGGTGGTCTCCTTGTTGGTAATAGTCCATACAATTGAGTGTGCTAAGACATCAAAAGGTCGGCCAAGAAGGAGATTGTAAGTGGGTGAGCAAATGATATGGATTTGGAGGTAAAACATTACGTCTCCAATAGTGCAAGGTATGTTCTTGGCGAGCCCCAAGGACCTGTCAACGGTGCCATTGGCGCTTTGCATGTTGATTACAATGCTGGGGTTGTATATCAGGCCAAGGTCGCTAGCGACTTCTGCTGCCATGGAGATGATCTGGGAACCACTGTCAACTACTGCTTCTACTTCTGTGCGGTGGTCGATAGTCATCATTATGAAGCATATGGCTTGAGAGTCATGGGCTACTGTTAATATGGCAGGGTCTTCATCAGTGTCAAGGGACTTCACATAGGTTTCAATGGGATCAATAGAGGTGGCATTAGTGACTTTGGCTGGGGTCAATGATACTGCATTGGTGCTTAGTGTAGGTGGGGTGTCACTGGTGACCACAAAGCCTGGCAATGCATCATCCAATATCTCCACTTCAGCTACTCCCATGGCTACCTGGTGCTTAGGGGTTACCGCAGTCCTCATCTGGTTCCTGACATCTGGCGCAATGCTGCATAGCTCCTCTACTGAAAGCGTGACTGCCAACTTCATAATACGTGCAAAGACCTGATTGGATTTTTCAATGTTGTAGACTGGGGCTGTGGGTCAGTAAGCGCCATTGGCTTGCTTGTTGGGGTTGCCAAAGTTTTGTTGTGCTGGGGGCTGATATTGATTATTTAGTCCAGAGTAGGGATGGAGGGGTGGCAAAGGATTGGGAGCATTAGCAACAGTTGGTGTGTTGTCAGCAGGGACATTGCTAGGAGGGGCTGAAGAAGGTTCTGGTGCAGGTGGAGCAGGGTTGTTGGTGACAGTCGCCATGGGTTTGTAGCCCTTCAGTGGTTGCTTGGGCCTTGGGATCTCTACCCCATCGAACACCTGGTTCTTGAGAGTGTTTAACTCCATCTCAAGGGCTGTGATATGACTTTCCTTTGACAAGCCCCCCTTCTCACCAACACTATCCAAGTGTAATACCTCATGGATTAACTGCTGTTGGACATGTTGGTCTGCATTGGGGTTAGCGTTACTGCTAAGGGTGCCAGTGGCAACGTTGCTGGGGTTGCACCTATGCCATTCGTCAACTCTTTCTTGGTAGGATTTGAGCTCCAGATAGTTGGGAATGCTAGTGCCAGTAGAGAGGACCACCTTGCTGTCTGTACTGTGCCAGACCCATCCTAAGCGGATGTATTGTTCCAGGGTGTTGCATTGTCCTCTGCTCATGGTGTGATTTAGTTCGCCACAAAAATGGCACAGACTGTTAGCGGCGTTAGGAGTGCGAGGAGTACTAAGGTGCATATTGATCATAGTTTCAATGTGTGCCATGGTGGAGGCATCGGCAGCGCTAATGGCGGCTTCCATATCTTTCTTTTTGATGTAACTGTCGGTAGTGACAGTGTTGTTGGCGACCTGGGGCTGGGTTGTGACCGGCAAGATTCCCTTGGCATGAAGAATGCCTAAACTTGTATCAGTACTCTTCAGGTGCCAATTACCTGCCTCATAAACATCTTTGACATTGTAGGGGTCTTCTGGGTGATGGGTTGGCTTGAGGATTTCAAGGCACCTAGCAATTTTTGCCCATAGCAAGGTTGGAATACCTTGTTGAAATAAGCATCATTCTTCGTTGGCATGTATCTTGCCGTGCTGTAGGAGCCATCAAGAGATTTTCTGGAATTTGCGGTAATATGTCAAAAAGGTGCCAAGGGTGTATGCGCTAAGGTTGAAATTGTCATGGATCAGCTGGTGAAGCTTGTTTACTATATAGTGTGTAGACTCCTCTGCACTAGAGTACAAACAGATCACTGCTTCCTTCCAGTTGTCGTAGGATATGGCGATAGGTGCCTGGTCGCCAACAGGAGTGGTAGTGGCAGCAAACTTGGGAAGGCCAGTCCAAGTCTTTGCTGTGTTGTACATAACATATCTTGCCACGTATTCCTTCATCTGGGTATGGTCAGTTATGCCACAATTTTTGAAGAAGTATTCAAGCTCCTTAAAGTATTGTGTAAGTTCCCTAGGTTTTGATTCATCCCACTTTGGCGCAGAGAAGTGGTTACAGGGTGGCATGCGTTGCACTGTGGGTTCCATGGGAGTTGGCAAGGGTAGTTGTATTGTTGGCATAGGAGATAGGATTGTTGGCATGTCTTTAGTGAACGGGGATGGAATGCAAGTGTCAGGTTCCGCTGACCTCGGGGGCTCAGTCTACTGGGCGAATCCACCTTGCGGCTATCCACCATGTACAATCACAGAGCACCGGGAGTAGCGCGAGGCGTAGGAGACTGAAGCGGGGCGGGGAAGGGTGCGTGGAAGGGTGCCGGGGGTGCCGGTGGGCGAGACAAGTGCTGGGGAGGGGAAAGGACGAGTGCCGGGGGTTGGCGCGAGTCCCGGGGGTGCAAGAGAGCGAGACAAGCGAGCGCCGGGAGCGAGCGAGTCCCAGGGATCAAAAGAAAAGCAGACGAGGGACTTAGCGAGTCCCAGGGATAGAAGCAAAGCTGGGGAAGTCGAATAGCCAAAAGGGGAAAGAGTTGAGATAAGATAGCGGGAGATGGAAATGATTAAGTTGAAAAGAAGAGAGCCGGGAACGTAGAGTCGAGAGAACTTAGAGTGGAAAAAGGAGAAGAGGACAACAAGATTAGATTAGAGATACGAGACGAGTTGAGACGAGAGAGATAGTCGAAACGAGGCGAGTACGAGAAAAGAAGCAGTAAAGTAAGGAAACTGGGGCACGAGAGAGAC
>JAGGAQ010006243.1:0-24014 GCA_017657225.1 Termitomyces sp. T69sscA
ACTGGCATCATTCCACTATATTGACATTTGGACGGTTCCATACTTACTTTTTGACATTTTTGACATGACAGACAGCTCGACTGGCGCCGCTAGGCATCGCTAAGAGCTGATGGACATTTTCCTATATAAAAGATTGTGGCCTGTTGTTTACTTACTAGTTCCCCATGTTAGCGCCTCAAGGGTCGCCAACGGCGACCTCGCCTACACTTTACTATATATACTGTACTCATAGCCTACAAAATAACAAGTTACCTTCACCATCACCTCTTACGCTTGAGCTTCAGAGCTCATTTTAGCTCATCATCAGTCTATTCTATGCCAAGCGCACTTTCGTACGGTGTCCTTGTCTCGCCGCTGGACCTATGCCAGTGTTCCAGTAATCTCTACGCCTTGCAACTACAGCAGGCACTCAACCCTTGGCAACTACTACGCTAAGACTCCTTTCACCACTTCCCTTACCGCAGCACTCCGCTAACCTGTTTCTGGGACCCTGCCCGACTTGCCTCACTTAGCGAGCCCAACGCTACCAGCCTTGTGACTGCCTACCCCAACACCACAAGGTACAATTTTGGGCATCATCAACGCACCACCCCCCGCCTGCTTTGGTCTCCTATGCCTCGCGCTCCTCCCGGTGCTCTGTATTTGTGTACACAGTGATTAGCCATAAGGTGTTTGCCCAGTAGACTGAGCCCCCATGGTCAGCGGAACCTGACACAGGCCTGAGCCCTGGGGCCTACCTACTGCGTAGTATATAAGTCATAGAGTAGTAAGTAGTACGCTAGTCTTGATCTTACTGTAGCCCCATACTGTTTCATTGTGTTCTCATCTCTATCTTGTTTTCTCACGCATCCCAGTCTCATCATTTCTACTTGTTTCTTTTTCTTATCATACTCGCCTTGTATCGTCTCCTTGCCTCATCTCTATTCGTCTCGTACTCTAATCCATTCTACTTTGCTTCTTCTCTCCCTCTCCACTCTAAGTTCTTTTGGCTCTTCTGTCTCCAACTCCTCATCTCAACTTAATCTGTTCCCTCTCCCTTTATCTTATCTCAACCCTATCCCCTTTTGGCCTGCTTAATTCCTGCATCTCTAATTCCATCTCCAGGACTCGCTAAGTTCCCGTGCTCATTATTTCTTTGAACCCCAGGACTCGCTCACACACTGGCGCTCATTTGTTCCACCCTCTTGTACCCCGGCACTTGTGCCTACCCCCAGCACTCGTCCTCCACCCTCCCTGGCACTCGCCCACTCACCGGCACTACCGGCACTCTCCAATACACCGCTCCCACCCCGCTACGGCCTCCTACGCCTCATGCCCTACTGGTGCTCTGCATCCGTGGACACGGTGATCACCATGTAAGGTATTTGCCCAGTGGACTGAGCCTCCATGGTCAGCAGAACCTGACAGTATTCAGATCAATAAGCACATGGCAAAATGTGATGGGATTCCAGTCTTTACTGCTATATTCACATGCATGACATTGAGATACATTTGAGCCCAGGTTCTAACTCTCACAAAGGCCCATGAAGAACGAGTTGGCCCCCTTACCAAGGTTGCACAGTCTGCAGAGAGATATTGGTATCCACCTCCTCCAGTCATATTCTCTGATGATCCTGTCAAGGTATTCTTGAATACTTATATTGTATTTCCGATTTAGCTTTCTTTTAGAACAAAAGTCTCTTATAATCCTGTATTCCCATCTCTTTTGAAAGGTCTTACACCTGTTGCTACTGCATATGGGTTGAATGCACTCGAGTTGCCCAACAACATACAAGTAACATTTCTCTCAATTCCAGATCTCTGTGAAAAGGCCCTCTCACCACACCTCTTAACAAAGATTCCAATGCTTATCTTTGTATCAGCTTTGATGCTGAATAGAATCTTTCACATTAGATTAGTGTCTCAATTATACAGTTAACCCCCCACTCCAATCCTGAAGTAATCTTTATCATATCAGTTTGTTGTCATCCCTCAACTAGTATAACTGTGCTTGAAGACAAATTTTTAGGTTCACAAATTTACCACTATTCTACCTGCATTATTACATTCATTAATTTCAAACCAGTGATGACGCTTGAAATTGTACCAAGTGGTGTCAGGGTAGGCAATCACAAGGTGAATAGCATCAGGCTCACTAGTTGGGGGGAACCAGGCAGGGTCTCAGAAACAGTTTAGTGTAGGGCAGTGGTAAGGAAGTAGGAGTGGTGCTTAGCATAATTGCCAAGTGCTAGAGGCCTGCTGCAGTTGCAAGGCACATAGTAAACTAAGACACTAGCATACTCTCAGTGGCAAAACAAAGCGCTATGCAATGGTGCCTTGGTGTAGAATATGCTGGAGACAAACTAAATTAAGCTCTGAAGCTCAAGCATAAGAGATGGCTGGTGAAGGTCACTTCCTATTAGCAGTGTGTAAGTACAGTATATATACTAAGTTGTAAGCAAAGTTGCCGTCAGCGACCAAAGGTTGCAAAAGCAGCAAACTTGGTAAGTAAACAAGAACCAACAATCTTTTATGTAGAAAAATGTCCATCAGACCTTGGCAATGCCTAATAGTGCCAATCAAACTGTCTGTCATGTCAAGATGTCAAAAAGTAGGTATGACATCACCAAACCGTCAGTGTTGTAAAATGATGGTGGTTGCCAGGGTGCAGTGGTAAGGTCGGTGAAACCTCAGGGGTCAAGAAAGTAAGGTAAAACAAGTAAAAAGAATCAGTTCCAGGATTTGAACCCCATGCTTGAGAGGGCACCAGGTAGACCATAGGGTGCACTGACCACTAGTCTACAAGCCTGTGCCAGGAAATATGTCAGTATGCCTTTTGACACAACCCAGGGCTTATCACTGGGTCTTCAAGATTGGAGTTTCAGTTCAAGGAGATCTCACTTGACTCAAAAAACAGTTTCCTCAACTTTTGCATCAGATCACTTTCAATGTTATAGACCTCTTTTGCATTAGCCAAGACATTATTTTTCATAAAGAGTCTGGTTCACTTGACAAGCTGGCAGAAAAAGTTCTTGGAGTATATCTTGTGAAAGATGACTCTATATGGAGAAGTGAGGAATGGGAAGCTAATACTCTGAATGCTGAACACCTTCAATATGCAGCACTTGATGTATTTGTATCATGCCTGATCTTTGAGAGGGCTGATCTTGAAGCACCCATTACTTGAATTAGTCATACAACACCAGGTGGTACACATGTTGTGCTGTTTGTGCAGAAGGGTGGTGATGTTGTTGCACATGGCTGTATTGCTTTCCAACAGCCAACAGTTTTAGGGAGGATACAAGTGAAGACACCAACTCATAGCTGCCTGGTCATTGATGTTAATAAAGTACTCAATCTGTCAGCGGCAGCAATACTTCATATCAATTCAAGAGATGGCTCAATCCGCACCAAGGCAAACACCTTCACATTTGGCCAGTTACAGGCTGCCTCTTCTTCTGAAACTGGAGTTAAGGATGTCTTTCAAGTTGTCATGCCGGTATCTCTACTTAATTTCGACAAATGTTCAGATTCAAAAGTATGTTTTACTCTTACTGACTTGATTCATTGACACTAGTTTATTTCTGTTCAAAATAGACCAAAGCTTTGGAAGCACAAAATCCAATATTAAAGCAAGCAGGATTTGACCCAAAGTACAGCTGAAGTCTTGAGTTTGGAGTCTTGGTGTTGTATCTTGCCAATCTCAAGTCTGAACAACAACCATAATGGATCAGACATTCAAATGAATTCTTTTGAGTCCACTGATGAATTGTAGCTGCAGGAGGCACTATTAAATGATGATGAAAATGATTCTGATGTAGCATTGAAGATGCTCAAAGCCCATTCAGCCATGAATATCAACACTAAAGGTGAAAATACTAATATGTTTTTTGAGTAATTTCCTACATTGATACAATTCTGGTAGGCAAAGAGCATAAAACAACTTTGCCATCAGAAGTTGCTGCAATAGGTCTGAAAATCATTCACACACTTCAAGAACTCATTGAATCTCCACCTGATAGTAATGATGAGTTCCAAAGACTCAAAAAAGATATATTTCATGCCTTCCATATGATACCACTTCCCATGAATCATGGAATATGCCCTGCATTTCTGCAAGCACTTTGTGATTATATAATGCAATGGGACTCCAAAATCTGTGCTACAGTTGATGCAACATGTCACCATGTCTTGTAATGCTCCTTTGATGATATGCTTGCTCATAATCTACAATTCATTTCTGAACGTTGTCCTTGCTATATTCTCTCTCCAAGTGTACTTGTTCCTGCAATGCAACACATCTTCAATACATTTGGAAATGCTCTTGATTCCAAAAGCCAGCTCTCACTGTTCAACAACCTTGCATGGCAGAAAGCAGATGCTGTCTTAGAATTGGCACAACAAGGATATCTTTCTGACATTCAAGGTATTCCAATGTACAAAAAGGCAGAGATTGATATCTATAGACTACAAAAGTGGAAGAGCCTCCATAGTACAAATGTTGTTGAGGGAGGACCACATGGTGATACAGTCAAATCTCTCTTAAGTCATAGCTCTCATAACCCATAATCTCCACTGACCCATAGTTTTTCAGATCCACCAAGTACGTTTGCAGGAAATTATGGGTTACCTCCAATAACCCATAACCCATACATTTTTAGAGGTTCATAACTCATAATTTACCAAAAATCAAGGAGAAATGGTGCCATTTTGTGGACAATTGGCTGTAGTATTAATTATACAATGAATAGTTCATTCCAAGGAAGATTTCTGCTTCAAGAAGCAGGAGGAGAATCTTCAGATAATCTGGTGGATTTCCATATTGAACATGAATCTCTGATGTCACCAATTCTTATGTCTAAAAAAGTTTTCAAAACACTCAAAGCAGGCCTTAATCACCTTAAGGATCAAACAAAAATACACTGAGATGATATTCAGCACTGTTTATCACAGAATGAGTCCATATCTACTGCAGATGAAGAGTGGTTGGACAAGGAAGGAAACTTGATTAACAAAGAAAGGGTGACTGAGGTTCTTGACAATGCCCCAGACTATGAAAGAGGGCTAGAACAGTTGGATTCACATTAGAAGGCTCTTGTGGATAAGCTCAAAGAGTTAGGAGAGGAGGCCAAAAAAGTTGTTGTACCAGGGAACAAAAGAAAACATGCATATAGGATATTCTTAGAACCTGAGAATTGCAAGATTGTTCTACCATCAGAATGAAAAAGCCAGAGCCTGTATTCCCCAAGAAAGAAAATGCAACATTGAAACAAAAGGTCAAAATTTTTGATTGACATCATGCACAGGGCAAGAATTTCAAGCAGGGAAAGACTGCCAAGCACTGTAACAAGTCCTATCTGAATCTCTGTCTAAAGCAGCCTATAATTTCAGCTTGGCTAAAAAACAAAGCAAAGATCCATTAGATGTATGAAGATGAGCAAGGATTGGGGGAGGCAAGGAACATCAAATGGCAAAGGCAGTTTGAGCATCCAGAGATCAAGGAGATGCTGAAGCTTTGGATTTTGAAGGCAATGTCGGATGGAATCCAACTAGATGGAGAAACACTCCAGGTAAAATTGAATTGAACATGAACATCAATGCTTGCATGACCTTATCAAGAAACATGGTTTCCAGTTGAAGGATATCTTCAACATGATTGAAACTGGTCTGTTTTGGGCATAAGAATATCATCTGTGCATCAAATCAAGCACTTATAAATTGTCTTTAGAATGGCACCCAACAGGGGTTTGATGGACAGACAAGCCTCCAGGGTCAAGGAAAGCAAAAGCAGTTAACATATGCATTTACCATCAATTCTTCTGGTACCAAGAAGCTTCTGCCACTGATCATTGGCAAAGCCACATAGCCTCACTCCTTTCAGAAGAAAACAGGTGTTCAGCTTGGTTTCAACTACTAAAACAATGCTAAAGCTTGGATGACAATGTCTATTTACCAGAACTGGCTTGGTGATTGGGACACAAAAATATGACATGAAGGCTGCAAGATATTGCTGCTTCATGACAATTTCAGCACACACATTCCACCAAACAACCTCACCAACATTGTTGTCAAGAATTTCAGTCCTAACCTCACTGCCCATGTTCAGCCAGCAGATGCTGGCATCATTCAGAATTTCAAAGCGCATTATTGTGCTTATTTTGTGAATCATGCAATTAATTATTATGATAGTGGTATAACTCCTGCCAAAATCCATGACATTAATATTTTCAAAGCCATGCGGCTTGCTGATATTGCTTAGAAGGAAGTTGACACAATTACAATCCGGAACTGTTGGCATAAAACAGAGATTCTTCCAGATTCACTTCTTAAAACCACATCAGGCTTAGATGCTACTCCCACTGTCCCAATTTCATTGCTTCTGAATGAGGATCCCATTCACATGGCTCTTGCTAGGGCAGAACAAAAAGTTACAGAGTCATTGACCCATCTCAAGAAAATTGGTGTTCTTCAGCCACAGAACTGAATGTCCTTGAGTGAGCTGCTTAATCCAGTGGACAAGAATGTCATGTATGATGGCAGAGATGAGAAGCAAATCCTTCAAGCAGTTTTGGAGCAACAGGAAGCAGAAGAGAACAGAGAGAAAAATGATGGTGACATTAGCAATGATGATAATCCAACAACTATCATTAGAGAGAAGCCTGCTCACCGTGATGCACTCCAAGCTGTCTCAATGCTTTGGGACTATGTTGCAGACATGGATGAATCATTTGCACATGAGTTTGAGGCCATGCTCAATAAATTTGGCTGTCAGACATGCCTTGATGAGTTCCTCCTTCAACCAAGTGCTATCACTGATTATTTTGGTTCCAAGAGCTTGTAGCTATACAATTAGGATAGTTACAAGTAGAATAACATGATTCTAGCCTATAACAAGCCTATTCAATGACCCTATAACACACTTTCTCAAAACCCATAATCTCTAATAAGCTAAGGGGGGAAGAAAATTTAAATAGAACATATCAGGTCAATTTTTTTTCAAGGACCCTCTTGAGTGACCTACCTATCTACCTGCTTACTAATATTCCAAATAGGGTAATTAGATCACCAGCCAGTTCCAAACTGGGCTTCTCATCATTCTCACCATTGTTTTCCACTACCATGTTTGCTACCCTCTCTGTCAGATTCCGCTGACCATGGGGGCTCAGTCCATTGGGTGAGTACCTTACATGGTGATCACTGTGTCCACAAACGCAGAGTACCGGTAGGAGCATGAGGCATAGGAGACTGAAGCGGGCAAAAGAGGTAAGTAGGGGATCACTGGTAACGCCGGAATATGGGGCAAATGCCGGAGATGGTGGAGGATGAGTGTCAGAGGTGGGCATGAGTCTTGGGGAGACAGGAGAGCAGAACAAGCGAGCGCTGGTGCGTGAGCAAGCTCTGGGGTTCAACAAAGTGATAAGCATGGGGACTTAGTGAGTCTTGGAGATGGAAACAGGAGAGCAGAGATTAAGCAAACCAAAAGGGGAAAGAGTTGAAATAGGATAAGAGAAAGGGAAACAGAACAAGTCAAGACTGGAGGCCAAAGGCAGATGAGACAAGGGAACTTAGAGATTGGCAGAGAGATGAAGAGTGAGGCAGAGTGGAATTAGAGTATGAGACAAATAGAGGCGACAAATGGAGCGGATATGAGGCAAGTACAATAAAAAATGAAGCAGAGTGAAAATAGAGACTGGAACATGCAAGAATATGAGACAGAGACAAAGCACAACAAGACGGTACGAGAGCTATGGTAATATCAAGACTAGAGTACTACTTACTACTTTACGACTTAGATATGGTGCAGTAGGTAGGCCCCAGGGCTCAGGCCTGGGTTCCAGCGGCAGGTCACAGTGCCGGGGCTTGAGGTGAGACCTAGGGATTGTGTGGGATGGGGTGGAGGTTGAGACATGTCGCACGGCATGGAGGTCTCACACCAAGAATGCAGAGACACATGGCAGCGAGGCAGGGAGGAGGGGAGCAGGAGCAAGGCGTGGCATGCAGAAGTTGGGTCTGCAGTGATGCATGATCGTGATGCGTGATGGGGGTCTTGGCACAGGCCAGGGGGATGTTGAGTGTTGCCAGTGCCGGTGCTGATGTGGCAGTTATAGGCGGTGTGATAGCTGAGGCTAGTGCTGATGTGGCAGTCATGGCAGTGATGGCTGGGGGAGTGCCAGTGGTGGCGGTGGCTGGTGGTAGTGATGGGTGGTGATGGCTGGGAGTTGCCAAGAGGGTTGGCCGGGTCATGCTCTGAGCCCAGGAGGGTCGTGGGGGTGGTTTTGGGAGGTTTGGAGTCCCAGGGGTTGGTAGCAGTTGTGACACTCTCAAGCTTTGCACACCCACCCATTCACTCTCTGCTCTAGGCTTATGCAGTGTAAATGGTATCTCCACATGCAGGTGGTGATTGATGGGTGACATGGTCATCTATGGTAGCAGGGTAAGCAACCCTGAAAATCCAACTTTGTATAGCAGGCTTTTAGCAAACAACTTTCATTTTTGGATAGATACCATCACCCTCCACAGAAAATTAACAAGGCAAGGCCTCAACCTACCTACACTGCTGACACCAGGACCTGTTTTTGCCAGAAAAAGTAGCAAAGAAATGTGTCATGCCATTTTTGGTGTACATATTTCTAATGGAAAAAGGATTGAGACGATGGAAAATGCCTTCTTCTTGAGCAAAAAGTTGCCAAAGAAATGGTATGACACATTTCTTTGTTGCTTTTTCCAGTGGAAACAGGTTCTGGTGCCAGCAGTGCTACCCAACCTGATATGATATATTGTGCACATGACTCCCCCTTGTAATAAGCCATAAATTCTGGCTTCCACCAACTGCTATGGCTTAAGAGAGATTTGACTGTATATATCAAAAGTTATGTGCTCTCCATGGCAAGTACTTATTTGGTGAATGTATATATATGCCTTGTTGACATCAGTGCAATCTAGCTGGGCCATGTCATACAGTGAACACATTGACTGATCATCGGACAGAATACAACTTACAGGTAGGAAGGTTCAACAAAGCATATTTGTAATCTCTGATTCTTTGGTACAGGTGTATGCCAAGCATGAGTCCGGAGTTGACTGCACATACCATCATGATCTTGGGCTCGTCAATTGTGTTTCCTTTCTCTTGAACTATCTCTCGGATATTGTGGATGGTGCCAGATCATATAGTAACTGGATCAGTTGTGATCTCTATGAGCAATCAGTGTCACAACCCACTACCGACCCCTGGGACTCAGCTCCAGCCCCGGGACTCCAACACTCCCCAAAACAACCCCCACGACCGCCTCGGGCCTGGACCACTACTTGGCCAAACCCCCTGGCAGCCCTCAGCCATCACCACCCGTCACCACCACCAGCCACCGCCACTTCCAGCACCTCCTCAGCCATCACCGCCCTGACTGCCACATCAGCGCCAAACTCGGCTATCACACCACCCACAGCCGCCACATCAGCGCTAGCACTAGCAACACCCATCACCCCCGGCCTGCGCCGAGACCCCCTCATTGTGCATCATGATCACACATCACTGCTGACCCAACCTCCACACGCCACACCCCGCTCCTGTTCTCCTCCTCACTGCCCTGCCACTGCATGTCTCCGTGCTCCCTGTCACAATCCGCTACCAACTCCCGGGACTCAGCCCCGGCCCCGGGACTCCAACCCTCCCAAAACCACCCCCACAACTGCCCCAGGCCCGGACCGCTACCTGGCCAACTCCCCCGGCCATCACTGGCCATTACCGCCTGTCAACGCCACCAGCCACTGCCACCTGCGGCATCCCTGGCCATCACTGCCCATCGCTGCCTGTCACTACCACAGCCACTGCCACTCACGGCACCCCCTGGCCATCACTGCCGTGACTGCCACATCAGCGCTGGGTCTTGGCTATCACATCACATCAGCGCCGGCACCACCCATCACCCCCAGCCCACGCCAAGACCCCCATCACACATCATGATCGTGCATCACTGCCGCCGACCTCCACATGCCATGCCCCGCTCCTGCTCCCTCCTCACTGCACCACCACTGCGTGTCTCTGCATTTCCAGTGCGAGACCTCCATGCTGCGTGACATGTCTCAACCTCACTCCGCCCCGCATGGCCCCTGGGTCTCACCTCAAGCCCTGGCACCACGACTCGCTGCTGGAACCCAGGCCATATGTACTGCGTAGTATATAAGTTGTAGAGTAGTAAGTAAGTATGCTAGTCTTGATATTACCATAACCCGTCTTGTCTGTTGTATTTTCATCTCTGTTTCGTTTTCTTGCGCGTCCCGGTCTCGTTACTTTACTTGCTTCTTTTCTCATTGTACTCGTCTTGTTTCGTCTCTCTGTCTCATCTCCACTCGTCTCGTACTCCCAATCTAATCTCATTGTTCTCCTTCTTCTTTTCCACTCTAAGTTCTCTTGATTCTCCGTTCCCAGCTCCTCTCTTCGACTTAATCATTTCCATCTCCTGTTATCTTATCTTGACTCTTTCCCCTTTTGGTTATCCAACTTCCCCGGTTCTGTTTCCATTCCCGGGACTCGCTAAGTCCCCGCACCTGATCATCTCTTGATTCCTGGGACTTGTTCGCTCACCAGCGCTCGCTCGTCTCATTCTCTTGCACCCCTGGAACTCGCGCCAACCCCCGGCACTTGTCCTTTACCCTCTCCAGCACTCGTCTCACTCACTGGCGCTACCGGCACTCCCCCACATACTGCCTCCGCCCCGCTTTGGTCTCCTATGCCTCGCGCTCCTCCCAGTGCTCTCATCACGTAAGGTGTTCGCCCAGTAGACTGAGCCCCCGTGGTCAGCAGAACCTGACACTCCTAGTACAAGACCTCTGCACCATGCAACATGTCTCAACCCTGACTCCATCCTGCATGGCCCCCGGGTCTCACCCTAAGCCCTGGTGCCATGACCTGCCACTGGAACCTGGGCCCAAGCCCCAGGGCCTACCTACTGCATAGTATGTAAGCCGTAGAGTAGTAAGTAGTACTCTAGTCTTGATATTACTATAGCCCCATACTGTTTCGTTGTGTTTCATCTCTGTCTTGTCTTCTCGCACGTTCTGGTCTCATCATTTCCACTTCGCTTCATTTCTTATCATACTCACCTCATATCCGTCTCCTTGCATCATCTCTACTCATCTCGTACTCTAATCCATTCTACTTTGCTTCTTCCCTCCCTCTCGACTCTAAGTTCTCTTGTCTCTTCTGTCTCCGGTTCCTCATCTCAACTTGTTCTGTTCCCTCTCCCCTTATCTTATCTTGCCCCTTTCTCCTTTCAGCCTGCTTAATCTCCGCTCCTCTGTTTCCATCCCCAAGACTTGCTAAGTCTCCATGCTCATCATCTCTTTGAACCCTGGGACTTGCTCACACACTGGCACTCGCTTGTTCCACCCTCTTGTATCCCCAGGACTCATGCCTACCCTTGGCACTCGTCCTCCACCCTCCCTGGCACTTGCCCACTCACCCAGCGCTACTGGCACTCCCCAGCACACTCCTCCTGCCCTGCTTTGGCCTCCTATGCCTCACACCCTACCGGTGCTCTGCATCCATGAACACGGAATCAGATGAACAATTTGGCATTGCCAAATTACCAGGTTTCTTGTTCCAATTTAATCCTCAGTGCTTCCATAACCATATTTTGGATCTCTAGAGGCCCTCCATGTGAAGCTTGGTATGGAACCATATGACAAAAGCACTGCGAGCAAATTTAAAATCAAGCCAAACTCAAATGATGATTGGCTGAGGCAACGTCAAGGCCTTGCTCTACCCACTCTTCTCCCTATGTTGTACTACGACTGTAGCAGTTACCAGAAGCTAATAATATAATAAGGATCCTCAGAGTTTGTCCTAGATGAGAGAGAACTGTCAGGTTCCGCTGACCACAGAGGCTCAGTCTACTGGGTGAGTACCTTACGTGGTGAGCACTGTGTCTACAGACACAGAGTACTGGTAGAGGCATGAGGCATAGTAGACTGAAGCGGGGCAGGAGAGGTGAGTAGGGGAGTGCCAGTGATGCTGGAAGAGGGGGCGAGTGCTGGAGGTGGTGGAGAATGAGTGCTCGAGGGTAGTCGTGAGTCCCAGGGAGACAGAGAGTGGAACGAGCAAGTACTGGTGCATGAGCAAGTCCCAGGGTTCAAAGAGATGATGAGCGTGGGGACTTAGCAAGTCTCAGGGATGGAAACAGAGGAGTGGAGATTAAGCAAGCCAAAAGGGGAAAGGGGCAAGATAAGATAAGGGAAGGGAAACAGAACAAGTCGAGACTGGAGGCCGGAGACAGAAAAGACAAGAGAACTTAGGATTGACAGAGAGATGAGGGGAAAGGAGAGTATAATTAGAGCAGGAGACAAATAGAGGCGACGAACAGAGCAGATATGAGACAAGTACAATAAGGAAATGAAGTCAAGTGAAAATAAAGAGATCTGAGAATAAAAGACAGAGACAAAACACAACAAGACAATATGAGAGTTATGGTAATATCAAGACTAGAGTACTACTTACTACTCTACGACTTATATACTGTGCAATAGGTAGGCCCCAGGGCTCAGGCCCAGGTTTCAGTGGCAGGTCACAGCACCGGGGCTTGAGGTGAGACCCAGGGATTGTGCAGGACAGGGTGGAGGTTGAGATATGTCGCGCAGCATGGAGGTCTTGCACTGGAAATGCAGAGACACATGGCGGCAAGGCGGTGAGGAGGGGAGCAGGAGCAAGGTGTGGTGTGCGGGGATCAGGTCTGCAGTGATGCATGATCAAGATGTGTGATGGGGGTCTCAGCATGGGCCTGGGGAGCATCAGGTACTGCCAGCGCTAGCGCTGATGTGGTGGTCACAGGCAGTGTGATAGCCGGGGCTGGCGCTGATGTGGTGGTCACAGGCAGTGTGATAGCCGGGGCTGGCGCTGATGTGACATTCACGGCAGTGATGGCCAGTGGGATGCTGGTGGTGGTGGTGGCTGGTGGCGGTGACAGGCGGTGATGGCCGGGGGCTACCGCAGTGGTTTGCCAGGTAGTGCTCTGGGCTCAGGACAGTCATGGGAGTGGTTTTGAGGGGGTTGGAGTCCCAGGGCCAGGGTTAAGTCCCAAGGGTCAGTAGTTGGTTGTGACAGGAAGTGGGAACAGAACAAGTCAGGACTTGAGGCCGAAGACAGAAGAGACAAGGGAACTTAGGGGTTGGCAAAGAGATGAAGAGTAAAGTAGAGTGGAATTTTTTACAAGGCGAGTAGAGGTGACAAATAGGAGCAGATACAAGACGAGTATGATAAGAAATGAAGCAGAGTTGAAAAATAGAGACCGGAACACATGAGATTATGAAACAGAGATGAAATACAACAAAACAATACAAGAGTTACAGTAATATCAAGACTGGAGTGCTACTGACTACTCTACAACTTATATACCAAGTGGTAGGTAGGCCCCGGGGCTTAGGCCCAGGTCTCGGTGGCAAGTCGTAGTGCCAGGCTCAGGATGAGACCCAGGTTTTGCACAAAGCGGCGGTGGAGGTTGAGACATGTTGTGCAGTGCAGGAGGTCTTGCTCTGGAAGTGCAGAAATATGTAGTGGTGTGGCAGTGAGGAGGTGAGCAGAGGTGGGGTGTGGCATGTGGTGCTTGAATCTGAGGTGATGTGCAATTGTAATGCGTGATGGGAGTCTCAAAACAGGCCAGGGGAGCGCTGGGCACTGCCAGCACTAGCGCTGATGTGGCTGCAGTTGGGGAAGTGCCAGGGATAGCCAGGGTTGGCACTGATGTGGCGTTCACAGGCAGTGATGGCTGGGGGGATGCCAGGGGTGGCGGTGGCTGGTGGTGGTGACGGGTGGTGATGGCTGGAAGTTGTTGAGAAGGTTGGCTGGGTAGTGCTCCAGACCAGAGAGGGTTGTGGAAGTGGTTTTGGAGGGTTTGGAGTCCTGGGGGTCGGTAGCAGGTCATGACAAGAACAGCTATTAATTCATACCTAATAATATAACAAGGCTAGGTAACTGTCAACATAATGTATCTCAATAAGACTGTTCACTTACATCCTCAGAGTTCGTCCCAGATGAGAGAGAACAGCTAAGGATGAAGTTGTACACACTCCTGGGGCCAGAATATGTTTCTGATGGAAAAAGAATCAAAGAAACCTGTCATCTGTTTCTTGGCCAGCTTTTTACTATAGAAAAAGGCAAATCTTCTTTGTTCAATCACTTTTTTAAACAGAAATTGACACATTAGAAATGGCTTGACAGGTTTCCTTTTCACTTTTTTTGGAGGAAACAAAATTGGGTGCCAGTAGTGACAGTCACATCCTTTGCTTTCCAGTCACATGATCACATATGCAGCTGACCCAATCCATCTGGATAACACAACCTCATCAGCAAAGTATATGATCTTGTGTGCCCATAGTAATCATAATTATTGCCTCAACACCAGCCCCAAAGCCCTGACAAACCTGTAGTGTAAGTCCTTCAGAAGTGCTTTTGTCAGCAAATCTGTGACCATGTTGTTTGTTGAAATCCAGTTTGTTGAAAAAGAACCACTCTGTAAATGTTCTTGGATAAAGTGATAGCAAATATCAATATGTTTTGAATGGGAATTGATGGAATCAGAGTTGGCAATGTCCAGGCACAGTTGTCACAGAATATGAGAAATGGGCGAAGTATTGGAAAGTCCAACAACATAAGCAGATATCTAATTGATATTGCTTCCCTCATCACATAAGCTAATGCCATATACTCCACTTCTGTCAATGATAAGGCTATGGTCCGTTGCCTGACCAAGGACCAAGATATGAGGCTTGAGTAGATAAAGAACGCATATCCTGTGACACTTCTTCTGGTTGTTTTATCCAAAGCCCAGTCCACATCAACAGCTCCAAAGTCTGTAGGAAATACCATTCTAGTGGTAGTGTCACACAGAATGTGTTCGAAGTTATATTCCAAGGCAAGTGTTCATGTGCCAGAGGTATCGAAGGACACATTTTGCAGCCAACAAGTGCTTCTAGATGGATTTGAGTTATATTGCCCAAGAGCCATAGCCATGAAAGCTAAATCTGGCCTGGTACATAGGCTGAGATACAAGATGGAGCCGACAAGATGTTGGAAGTGAATTTTTATGTCAGAGTCATCCACATCTGGCAATGAGTTAAGTGGTGCATCTTGTGTGTCAAACCATTGGGGACTTAGTGGTAATGAGAGGGGTGTTGCATCCAACATGCAATACATTGTCAGGAGATCCAAGATATAACCAGATTGAGATAGTCAAAGCTTCCGAAGAGGACAATCTCTATCAATGCAGATACCTAAGTATAGCAAAGTTGACTCTGAGTCCTTGACTTCAAATTGTTTATTCATTTCTCGGATAACCCAGTCATATAGAGGTTTTGAATTTGTTATATTGAGCCCATTGTCAATGTGAACACATATCACAATGAATAGGTCCTGACCACCATGCGGCATGGGTATTGATGTATGTGGTGAAGTCAAAAAATGCCCAAGGAAGACAGCATAATCACTTTGCAATGAATAAGGCCAATAGATTCAAGAACTTCCCATAGCAGTGTGTACCACTCTTGTGATGACTGTTTCAGTCCATAGACAGCACGAAGTAATTTGTTGACTTTGTTTGGATTGTCACTTGGGAAGCCCAGGATCTGTTTGCAGTAGATCTCATGAGTCAGAGGAGCATTCAGGAAAGCCATCTTCACATCAAATGAGAAAATCTCCAAATCATGTAGTGCTGCATTCGCTAGTACCACCTGTATACTGGTCATTTTTGCTCCGGGGGCATAGGTCAATCCATAATCCTCAGGTCGCTGACTGAAACCCTGAGCTACCAGACGTGCCTTCTCATTGCCCCAAATAATCAATCCATCTGGGTTGTGTTTATAGGCATATACCCACCGCACACCGATAGCTTTCCTTTTTTTTGGTGAATCTACCAGAGTGAAAACCCCTTGTTCTTTCAGGCTCGACACCTCCCTTTCCATTGCTGCTTTCCAAACAGTCTTTTCAATCCGGTCTCCTCATAGCCTCATGATAGTTTTCTGGTGCCTTATTGAGATCGTCCTCCTTTGGTGTTCAACATAGTAGTGGATCTGAACCATATGAGGCAAAAGCTTTGTATTCCAAAATGATTGACTCTTCAATACCTGCGCTACTTTCCACCATCAAATCCCCAAACTCCAGTTCTTCCAATAAAGATGCTAGGTCTTGAATTGTGGCTAGACCTTTCTGAGGTTCACATTGAGCTGTTTGATTTGCTCTAAGATTTGTCAACCTGTCATTTCTCTGTGCTATCTCTTCCATGTAGGCTTGACCTGCCGCCATGTATTTAATGGTCCATCTTGGCCTAGTTGTCTTTGAAGTATTCAAGTTGTCTGAAATTGGTAAATCGGAGGAGAGAAGGTCAGTTGATTGACGAATTGGAGACCTCAATAATGGTTGAACTGTTGGAAAATGTGTTGATTCAATGTGGTTTGCGTTAGTTGGTTGTAGTTGTCCTCAAATATTGTCATTGAAGACCACATCCTGAAAGAAGAAATAATGTCCATTCATGTCCCTGACCCTCCATCCTAGCCGATTTTCATCATAACCCACAAAGACCGCCTCAAAATGTCTATTGTCACCCTTTTGTTTCGTCTCTTTAGGGTGTAAAATAAAACACTGGCAACCCCAGACCCAAAGATGGTATAAGTCCGGTTTCCTTCCCTCCATGAGTTCAAATGGAGTCATCAGTCCCAGTAGTGTGGTTGTTGGTAATCTGTTCCATAGGTATTGTGCCATTAAAATAGCATCCCCAAGGAATGACATGGGAAGACCCACATCTGCCATTAGAATTTATGCCATGTCCTCTAGTGTTCAAATATAGCGTTTGGCCTTTCCATTTTGTTGGTGAGCATAAGCTGCCGTTGATTGTAAAACTATCCCTTTTTCTTCAAAGTGTGTCTTCAAATCACCCATCACAAATTCTTTCACTCCATCACATCTAACCACTTTGACCTTGTTCCCAGACTTTAACTCCCACTCCGCTTGTGTTTTCTTGAAATGTTTGAATGCCTGGTCCTTCAACAAAAGCAACACTGTACTTCCAAAGTTGGAGAAATCATCAAGAATAGAGTGAAAAAGCATAGAGTTGCCATTTGAGAAATGTGTAGGAAAAGGGCCACATGAGTCCATATGAAGAAGGTCACCGATTCTCTCAGTGCACTTGCCTAATGTGTCAAATGGACATGCCGGTTGTTTTTCCAGAATGCATGGGATACAGTGATTGTCCCAAAAATTACCCCTGTATTCAACCCTATTGGCAAAGTGTTTCATCAATACATCCTTCATAGTTTCTCAGGCAACATGACCCAAGCGCCTATGCCATAACTCTGGATCCACCAATAACCTAGGGAAGGAAATGGAAGGTGAATCAATTGTTGGAAATGCAGCATGTGATGGTGGAGGTAAGAAGTCACAGTAGAGAAAGAATAGACAATTATGAGCTTTTGCATTGAGAGAGTAACCTGATAGAGATGTAGCATGAGCAGGAAAGAATAATGTTGTAGAGTCTTTCTCAAAGACAAGTTTCATATCATTCTTGACCATTGAGCCAACAGACAATAAGTTTATAGAGACACTCGGCGCATGGAGACAATCCTTCAAGGTGAGGATAACATTCTTGCCCCCAATATGGGTCCTAAATTTCACATCACCTTTTGCTAGTGTATTGAGAACCCCACAATGTGCCATCCCAACTAGAAGAGCCTCATCTTCAGAGTATGTCCAAAAATACTGACAATCTCTGATAATATGAGTCGTACAGCCTGAATCCAGGATTGCATTGTATTTTGAAGTGACGCTTGCAAAGGCAACAGGTGTGAAAGTGGCTACAAAAGCCTGATAAACCGTTGGAGCACTCTCCTCAATTTTTGGGACATTGTAGAGGTGGAAATCAATGTCATTATCTTCCTCCTCCACAATCATAGTCAAAGTAGTAGTATCAATATTGTCAATGCCATGAGGGTTTGAAATAGGAATGGTTCCAATGTTGAGTTGATCCTCCACAACTGCCACACTTGCCCAATGATGATTATTCCCATCTCATGCCTGATCTGTAGAGTCCCTCCTAGAGCCAACCAATCCTCCATTGTCTGGCTGATGAGATGAAACATTTGAGTGTTGAGGTGTTTGAGAAGATGGACGAGTATTTGCAGTAGACGATGATGTAGGATTTGTAGTAGGAGTGGAAACTTGTTTTGAAGAAGACGGTTGTCAAGGCATAGATTGAGTGACTGCAAGTCAGCGCTGGACATCAATGTCAATCTCAATGATTGTATTGAATAGAGTAAAGAAGTCAAAAACTCCATCTGGATTGTTGTTCCAAGATCTCTGAACTTCTTTACAAATAACATTATATGCCCAATGATCGGAAATACCATCCATGAATTTCTGAATCTTCTCATATTGCATAAAGTCCCAAGGAGTATTGTATAGTTGATTTATCGCTATTTGCCAAGACTGAACATAGTTTGGAATGGAGTTGGGAGAGCAAGTGAGTCATAAAACTGAATCTTTGATGTGTTGCGCTGAAGCCGCACTCCCAACACTGAAGCGCTTCTGAAGAAAGTCCAAAAGATCATGTGCAGTTCTCATAGGAAAGTTATATAAACCACCACGTGCCAGGGGAAGAGAATTCATAATCTCTGATGAAAGTTTCTCAGTGATGATGTACAAGCATATATTGTTATTCTGCCAGAAAACTTCATAAGCTCTAGACTCTGCAAGCATATGATGTGGCAGATATGCAGGTGGAAAGACCACACAACAAGTTGGATCAAATGGAGCATCAGGACCTGGAATTGGACAGACATGTCCATTTAACCCCATATGATCAATTAAAGCCATAACTGGATTAATCCAGGTACCCCAAGCTGCCACCAATGCAAAGCAAGGTATAGTCAAAAGGGGTGGGAGTTTAACATCCATAGAGACTGCCACAGGTATAGGGGGAGCATAATGATTTATGGCATGGGGAAACTGAGGTGGATTCTCAAAGGGTGCAGGAGGGATATTGGGAGGATGAATGAAGTGTGGACCTTGGATTCCAAAAACATCTTGCTCGACTGCCTGATTATATGAGGGAAGAGGAAAACCCTCAGCAACATAACCCAGAGGATGCACAATTTGTGAGGAAAATAATGGACAAGGAACTTCATTCATGGGAGCTTGTCGCAAAGGTTGAACAGGAATAGGTGTAAATCTATGTTGTAATGGTGGTGACTGGACATGATAATATGATTCTGATTCACCCATGGAGGAGGAGGATGTTCAATTCAAGGTGTTGGAGGAGCCACAATGGAAGGGCCTATCCCTGCAGTGGGTGGCCACCCATTAGCCCATCACAAGGGGGAGCCACATGAATTGGCCCCTGTGGTAAACCTGGGATAAGAAAGACTGAAGGGGGACAAGACAGGGAAACATTATTCAGAATGATTGGAGTAGTCGATGGAACTGGAATGACAGTGGGATGTTGGTGCTGTGTAATAGGAGTTGGCAATAAAATCTGCAGTGGAATTGGTCGTCTGGATTTAGGATGATGAGGAGCATAAGAGAGTGTAGACCCAGATGCTGCCGAGATAGTAGGTGGGAATGGGGGTCAGCGATGAAAAACAGGCACAGGAATGCACAAAGGATGATGTGAAAGAAAAGAATTTGAATTAGAAGCAAGAGAGGAAGAGCCTGGGGTCAGTGGTCGAAAAGGATCTAAAGAAGTATGCAGAGTAAGAGAGACTTTGGAAGACTGATGAGAAGAGTTGGAGACCAGAGTGCGAGCTGAATCCAGAGGAAAAGTGGATATATGTGGTGGTAAGTCCCACTGGAAACCCATATGCATGGTAGATGAATCTGTGTTCAATGAATTTGACAATGTAGAGGACGTAGTCAAAGGAAAAGAAGTGGTATGAGGATTACCAGACATGATGCTAGTCACCAAGAAGAAGAACTGGCCAGAAGAAAAACCCAGGCAAGTAAGAAATATATGTGTCCCAGGCTGCTCAGAAAGTTGCGACTATCCTTAAAGGACGCCCATAACCTGTTGGACTACGACTGTAGCAGTTACCAGGAGCTAATAATATAATAAGGATCCTCAGAGCTCGTCCCAGATGAGAGAGAACAGCTATTAATTCATACCTAATAATATAATTATTGTGCCGTACCTAGACAATATTACAAGGAATGTCTCCTCAGTGCAAGCCAAGTGGCTAAGAACAACTGTATTACCTAGACAATATTACAAGGAATGTCTAGAGTAAAGTATGAGACAGAATAGAGACAAATGATAATGATGACTTACCTCCTCAGTGCAAGCCAAGTGGCTAAGAACAACTGAGGAGGTAAATACGGTCAATCGAACTATGAGTCCATGGGCACGTGACTATATCGGTGGTGAACCTAATGGGACATAGTCCCGTAACAATAATAAGGCTAGGTAACTGTCAACATAATGTATCTCAATAAGACTGTTCACTTACATCCTCAGAGTTCGTCCCAGATGAGAGAGAACAGCTGAGGATGAAGTTGTACAGTCGCGTCCTTTGCTTTCCAGTCACATGATCACATATGCAGCTGACCCGATCCATCCGGATAACACCCTACAACTTCAGCTGCCCGTCAGTATTTCTTCTCCAGGATTCGGCATGATGCCACTCTTGCCTCTGAGAGCAGAAAGAGCAAAATCGACTTTGAGGCCTTTGCCGTCGAATGGAATCAGACCGCGGATGGAGACCAATGATTCTACATCACCAGTGATGTTCTTGCTGCATACGCAAAGTCTTGGGAAAAGACAAGCAACATACACACATCTCAGGAACTCATTTCAGATGGAATGAATCTGATATCAGAAACACAGGCTACTTTTGCTGCAGATATGCCTTTCCCCTCGTTTATCACGGAGCCGAATCCATTATCCAATATGGCGCCATCGCAAGCCATGATTGATTCTGTGATGCTTCCACCATCTCTTTCCATGGACCTACCTCTTTCGTATGCATCATATCCATGGACACAGACCGAGAATCCAACGCCAGCGGCCACACAATCTATATCGATATCAGCACCATCAACAGGCTATGTTGCACCCGCTGCTCCCTCAATGAGCATTGAATCACCGTCATATAATGTTCTCTTTACTGCCAGCGATGATGCTGACTCTCACCGAAGAAAACGTCGACGTCGGCAGGTTCCCGCAGGTGATCGCAAGCGTACTAGGTGAGAAGATGCCGCCGATGTCATTCGGAAACATGTCCAGGCAATAGTGATATATTAAATTGCCCTATTCCATGTACCTTGTAGGAAGTGCTTACAGCTCGTAGAGTGTCATGGTGTCGACAACGGTAGAAAATGTGACATTGTAAAATAGTACAAGAATGATCACAGGATTTTCTCCAAATTTCTTTTCTTTCTATTTTTTCCCCCTCCAAACACCCAGTAAAGTGGGGGGAAAACCATATCGCTGGCGGGATGCAATCTACTGTGACGACTTGCTCAAGCACCAGATGTTTGATGGCCAATGTACTGTAGATACGGGTAATCTACGTGCAAAGGAATGAGGGTGCATTAGTCAAGGATATCAGCATGAGCTGATTTTTCAACACTATTACATTCCTCATGTATCTGATGATCAATCTGTGCAGAAACCACACAAGATTCACTTCGCATTTGCGACACAAGTTATATTGACCTGATCATGAGCATCGATACGGATTGATTACTCGTAGAAAGGTTGTCAGTCTAATCTGTGTTGAGTCAACCCCTTTCCAATAAAGCCCTTGCCTGCTCCCACCCCACCCTTTCCCTCTCCTTCCCCATGCCTTCACCCCTCCTAATCTCCTCTCCATCCACCTTCCTCCAATCATCGTACTGCGTAACCACACCCTTCTTCAATCCCTCCAGCACCTCCACCGGCACACCCTCAAGGTCTGGCTCGGGGTTCATCACCTCCTCGATTAAATTTACATTATCCACACCCTCCCCCTCCGGCGTCATCGTCGTATGCACCTCCTTATCACCAGGCAACCAATCCGAAAGTATCGAATCTGCAACTCCGTATGCGTTCATCATCGTCGCGGCTAATACACCCTTTGCGCCAGTCGCAGCCCATCCGGAGGCGTACACGTTTTTCATCTCTTTGTTTCCATCAACGACGCGTCCACCCGGCATCGTCCTCAAATGCTTCAAATCGGAATCATAGAACGGCGCACTTGGTTCCGCGTGGAATCCTAGCGAGGTCACGACGAGACTGGTCTCGACCTCCTCCGTCTGACCCGTCGGCACCGCTCTCCCCGTCTCGCCGTCTACCCTCGTATGCGCCAAACTCAATCTCGCCATGCCCGGACCCTCGCCCTCGTTGGGGAGCACGAGCCCCGTGGGTGACCTATAAAAATCCAAAGACCACGTCTTCCGCGTCGTCCCAAACGCATTGTTCGAGCCCTTCCGCAGAAGCTGCAGGATCCTCCCCTGCTGCCTCGTCGTCTCCCTCACGTCCAACACGTCCTTGGGGATCGGCACCATAGCCGCGTCGGGCAGGTTGATCAGCTCCCGCAGCTCTTTCGCGGTGAACGCTGCCTCGAGCGGCCCGCGGCGCCCGAAGATCGAGACGTGTTGGACTTTAGAGCGGCTGAGGACGTCGAGGACGGGTAAGGGGACGTCGTATTTGGCGAGGACGGATGGGGGAGTGAGGAGCATGCGCGCGACGTCGAGAGAGACGTTGCCGTTTCCGATCAAGGAGACGTGGGTTGTGCGTTCGAGGGGAGGGGGAGGCGGCGCTGCGGGGTGCTGGGTGTACCAGTGGACGAGGGAGAGAGCAGGCGTGCAGTGGGACGAGGGGGGGAGAGAGGGGTGTAGTGTCGGGAGAGTACAGCCTGTGGCGAAGAGGAGGTGCGAGTAGTTTGAGAAGATGGAGGTTAGTGGTAGCTCGAGAGTGTGTGGTATTGGGGAAGGAGTGGATGGCGACCCGATGTCGACGTTCCCGAAGAATTTGAAGCGCGGGTCGGTCGCCGCTGCGTCGAATTTATGAGTACAGTTCTGGTAGACGGATAACCATGTGATACACCAGACGAGACCTATAGACGAACCTTGACTTCTGGGTGATCTGGCGCAACACCATAGCGCACAAGCCCATGGGGTGCCCACAGGCGGTCGAACATGTGTATCCGGAGAGAATTCGTCGACCCCGTCGGAACGAGTGAAAGCAGACGCGACGCGACATAAAACGCGGACGGCCCGCCGCCTATGATCGCCAGCTTCATGGGCGGCATTTCTGAAAAAAGGAACAGCACGAAGACTAAGAAAGGCCCGAAGAAAACGAGTCCATCGACGGCAGAGTAGAAATTTAGACGCCCGGAATTGCTGACTAAATAGATGGGGAAATGGAGATCAGGCGTATTGCTATAATTGGCAGAAGAATCAACAGCCCTCTTAGCTCAGTGGTAGAGCGCGTCACTCGTATCTTTAGTACATGACGAGGTCAGTCGTTCAAGTCGGCTAGGGGGCAATTCAAGTAAATTTTGAATGATTTTGAACCGTGGATGTGAAATTGACCTGCAAATTACTTCGTAACTCGATCTAAGTAACATGGGTTTGGGCACATGACTTGCAAGGGGAGCGACAGAGCAAAACTTCAAGTCGCCATGGATGTGTCAAAAATTTTAAGCTCTTGAAGCTAAGCCCGGCATCTTCTCGCAATACAGACTTTAGCAGACCTTATAGACCTGTCCCGTTTCGTTTCACGCACGTCGCATTGGAATGACTATCACAAGCTTTATTGACCTGATCACTAGAGAATCTATTAACAATTGATTAATGAGCATTATCGTCCATTATTGTGGTAGGAACAACTAGTTTCTCATACACTGCTGACACCAGAACCTCTTTTTTTCAGAAAAAGTAACAAAGAAATGTGTCATGCCATTTTTGGTGTACATATTTCTGATGGAAAAAGGGTTGAGACAATAAAAAATGCCTTTTTGTTGAGCAAAAAGTTGCCAAAGAAATGGCATGACACATTTCTTTGTTGCTTTTTCCAGTGGAA
>JAGGAQ010006244.1:0-23918 GCA_017657225.1 Termitomyces sp. T69sscA
TAAGAGCTAGATGGTGAAGGTAACTTGTTATTTGCAGGCTATAAGTACAGTATATATAGTAAATTGTAAGTGAAGTCGCCATTGGCGACCCAAGGGTTGCTAATGCAGGGAACTAGTAAGTAAATAATAAGCAACAATCTTTTATATAGGAAAGTGTCCATCAGACCTTAGTGATGCCTAACAGCGCCAGTTAGGCTGTCTGTCATGTCAAAATGCCAAAAAATAGATATGAAATCACCAAAATGTTGTGAAATGATGGTGGTTACCAGGGTGCAACAGCAAAGCCAGCAAAACCTTGGGGTCAAGAAAGTAAGGTAAAATAAATTGAAAAATAATAATGAAAAATATGCCAAGTGTTGGTCTAGGGTTCGAACCTCAGCCTTTTGAGGGAACACCAAGTAATTCAGAAGGTGTGCTAACCCCTAATCCACATGGCTGTGCCAGTGAAATCATCAGTACGCCTTTTGATACAATCTGGATCTTATCAGCGTAAGGGTGGAAAACAGGAAGCCAAAGAGGCAAAACCCAATGCAAAGGCTGAGGCAGCAAAAGTAGAGCCTGGATGCGATGGTCCTGCAGCAAAGGCTGAAGCAGCAGTTTGTCAATCTGCCCTTCTTTCAGTGCAACCACCTGATGTCCGTTGGAACACAGACTTGGGCGCCTCATCTCATATGACACCACATCAAAAATGGTTTTTGCTCCATTCATTCACATCTTGGCGAGTCCCAATACATGTAGCAAATGGAGTGGTGATATACTCTGCAGGGAAAGGTTCAGTGAGGTTCAGGCCACAAGGCAAGGATCAGGATAATAAACCGTTCAACAACGTTATTATTACAAATGTCCTGTTTGTACCAGAGCTAGCAAAAAATCTACTCCCAATCACCACCCTCACTGTATATCATGGGTTCATAGTTACCTTTCTTGGTCACAAAGTCCACTTCAACATTCAAGATAAAATGGTGATGACTGCAACTGTCGATCATACGCTCATGTCATACCTCGATGGGGAAACAGTAGTGTCCATGCAAACAGTTGGAAATGACACCGCTCAATCTGCTCATATATCAGGAGCAAGTGTTGTTAAAAACCTTCTCCACAGAAGAATGTGTCACCTTGGTGTTGACTGTTTAAATATGCTCATTAAACACAGTTTGAGTGAGGATTTAGTTGTAACCCTGGATAAGTCAGTTCCATTGATCTGTGAACCCTGCCTAGAAGGAAAACAACATTGGGCTCCCTTTTTCCATGCTGCCGACAGAGCGACCAAAGTTTTGGGACATGTCTTCAGTGACGTGCATGGTCCAATGCAGCAAGGCACACATCAAACCAACTGGAGATGGTGGGTCATCTTCATAGATGATTGCACACGCTGGATGGAAGTATATGACATGTTCCAAAAGAGCAACGTTTTTGAGGCTTTCAAACTTTACAAAGCACAGATAGAGTGTTAAACTGGTGCAATTCTGAAGTGCCTACATCATGACAAAGAAGGTGAATATGTATCAAAGGTCTTCCTAAACTTCTGCAAAGCAGCTGGAATATGCCTCAAATTTACAAATGTTGCCACACCTCAGCAGAATGTGGTCGCCAAGCGTCTAAACCAAACAATCAAGGAAGCTATTATAGCAATGTTAGCAGAAGCCAACTTGCCTGAAAGCTTCTGGGCTCATGCACTTGGAGCATATTGCCATGTGCATAATAGATCCCCAACATCTGCTCTACCAGGCAATATGACCCCTTTTGAAGCTTACAAAGGGAAAAAGCCACGCATCAGCCACCTTTGTGTCTTTGGCTGTGTGGCTTACATGCTGGTAGGAAAGAACAAGATGCGTGGCCTTCAAGGGCATACACTCCCTGGTATCTTCATTGGTTACCCAAGCAACAATGTGGGATGGAAAGTCTACATACCACGCACAAGCCAAGTGGTGGTATCATGAGACGTCATATTTGATGAGAATTGTTTCCCAGGTCTGTCACTTGTCAACATGCTGTTGCTGCCACCAGCCTCCACATTTGACAACTTGCCTGAATACCCACCATATGATTCCCTTGACCACACCATCTCCAGTGCAGACCCCGAGGGTATGGATGTAGACATCACATATCTCAATGAGCTGCTTACACCAATAGATGATACAGATTTGGTGGGAGTACCTGCAGAAACGGTGGGAGCTGTTCCTCAACCAGCAGACCCCATATCCATCCTATGTGCACTACACCAGCCCTGTGTGCTTTCACCACCAAGGAACCTAGCCAACGGACCCATTTGCCAGCATGAAACCACAATGCAGAATATTATGATGCAATTGAATGTCAAGCTAACCATGGATTACCATTAATTTGTGATCCACTGCCACCACCACCACCTTCTCCTGATCCTAACACAGCAGAAGAGGAAGCACTGTGGAATGTGGATGTCAGTGACATCAATGAGCTTGGTGAGCAAGACATAGTGTTTACTATAAACACTAGTTCTGCTGATGCAGCTGTCATTGCTGGTCATGCTTTTGTGGAACATGGCTTGGATCTTGGAGGTTTCAAAACTCTCTATGCACACTCTGCAACAGCATACAAAGTCAGGGCTCATGACAAGAATCCCAGATCTTTCAGAGAAACAATGGCAAGTGATGAAGCTGCGGAATGGCACAAGGCTATGTGTGAAGAAATAAACGCGCTTAAAAATAACGAAATGTGGCGAGCTGTGTACCTCCCACCAGGTTGCAAAGCAATTGATTCAAGGTGGGTATTTAGAGTCAAGTACCTCCTGGACTGCACCATTAACCAATTTAAAGCACATGTCATTGCTCAAGGATTCAGTCAGCAGCTTGGAGTTGACCTTGATGAAACTTTTGCCCCCACTGCTCAATGGGCAGCCGTTCAAACTATCTTAGCATTAGCTACCCTAGAGGACATGCACCTTGAATCTGTTGACATTTTGTCAGCTTTCCTTCATGGTGTTGTGGATGCTGATTTGTACATGAAGTTTCTGGAAGGTTTTCTGGAGGACGTCCGTTCAAGCATTGAGCAGAAGCCTGGTGAGGGACCACTATGTGCAAAGCTGGAAAAAGGAATCTACAGGCTCAAGCAGAGCGTGAACCTCTGACACAAATGCATGCATGAAGTCTTTTTAAAACTAGGCTTCACTCACATTATGTCTGATCTGTGCGTTTATGTTTACCTTAAGGACCAGGTATGAATCATTGTCCCTGTGCACATTGATGATATGACATTAGCATCAAAATCTCAACCTGCCATTTTCAAAACAATTGGGAGCTATGCAAATTTTTCAAGTTATAGCACCTCGATCCTACCACTGCCCTGCTGGGCGTTGTTGTTACCCATGACCGCACTAATCGTAAACTTTGGATTGACCAATGGTCATATGCCATTGACATGCTCTCCAGGTTTAACATGCTTGATTCCAAAGCCATCATGACACCCCTCAACCCTAGTGTGCACCTCTCAAAGGCCGATGCCCCATCCACACCTGACAAGGTTGAGGAAATGTGCCACATTCCCTATATTCAAGCCACAGGAGCCCTTCTATACCTTGCCATGTGCACATGGTCTGATATCACACATGTGGTTGGTGTCCTATGCCAGTTCAATTCCTGCTCTGAATCCAAGCACTGGCTTGCAGTCAAGCACCTCATGAGATATATTTGGAGAACTTTAGATTACAGAATCAAATACTCAGCTGCTTCTGCTTTGTCCCTCTTCATTGCCTACACTGACTCAGACCACAGCGGCAACCCTGACAATGGCCGCTCCACATCTGGTTCCATTTTGTTAGTTGCCAGCAGTGCGGTGAGTTGGATGTCTAAACTCCAAAGTCTTGTTGCACTTTCCACTACTGAGGCTGAATTTGTGGCTGCCAGTGAGACTGGTCATGAACTCTGTTGGCTCTGTAACTTTGTGGCAGACATTGGGATGCTGCAGTCTACTTCTCTTGTCCTCAACATCAACAATCAGTTTGCCATCAATGTTTTGAAGCAACCTGAGCACATGGGGCACCTAAAGCATCTTGACCGGCATTGGTTCTGGCTGCGCCAGGCTGTGGACAATGGAAAGATTTGCCCTGCTTACATCCCCACCAAAGATATGGCTGCCGATTTGCTCACAAAGGCGCTACTTCCCGCTCTTGTTGACAAGCTCCGACACATAATGGGCCTGGTCGGTGAATTCTCTAGAGCTGATCTTCAGTGACAAGTGTGGGCACTCCGCCAGGTGGGAGTGTTATGATACTTATGGCAAAGCACCCACACCATGGATCACGTGATCTGACATATTATTTTCATCCTGAGCATTCTTGTGTTCTTTACTATTGAACATGAACACCCAGGTACGTAACATAGATACTCTTTAATATATTCACTATTGAACATGAACACCCAGGCACTTATGTCTAAACACGTATAAGTCTCCTCAGTTCTTTCAGTCTATGACTATCTATGCAATCGACTGCAACACCTCCACCCCTCTCCAACACTCACCCTCCAGCCCTGTGTTACTGGCGATCCCTTGCTCACACCCCTGGCCCCGCTTCAGTCTTCTACACCTCGCGCTCTTGCCAGTACACTGCATCTGTGGACACCATGCGCACCATGTAAGGTATTTGCCCAGTGGACTGAGCCCCCATGGTCAGCGGAACCTAACAACTATGGTCTTTGGAGGAGATTTTTGTCAGACTCTTCCAGTCATTCCAAGGAGAAGAAAGAGCTGAGAAAGGGTACGGGCCTGCTTGCGAAGGTGGATAATCCTCCTCTCATGAATGGCTACAACATAAGTAGTTAGTTGTGACCATGCTCGTGGGCAAGGTTTTGTGTCGAGAAATGGACATACACCACAAAACTGAGGATACCATGAGCGAAAGATGATAAAGTATCTGATTAGACCTTACATAGAATGTCATTATATTTGCCAGGTTAGCGAGTGCCATGACACTGAAAAGAAGCAAAGTTCAATTCTGGACTGGCGGTCTTGGTCTGGACCACTTACGCAAAGTATATTGCACCTGGTCTTTGCCGTCAGATACTTGGGCACGAAAATCTCAAGCATAACTAACTCACCGTCTCTGAGGAAAAGGTACATCAGGGCATTGGAAATGAGAGCACTGCGGTTCTTCCACGTTTTCAGCATCGTAAGGCCGAACAGAATGGAATCGTAGACAAACAGTGCTTCCCAAGCACTAGCAAGATCTGTCTCCATGGTCATCAGAAATAATTTTTTGAAAAAAATTGAAAAGCAACGCACGAATAGCCCTGCCAGTGTGGAGCGTCAGTCGATTGGAGCTAGACGTATCTGAGCAGCTGGACCTACGTGATACGTGAAATCCCATTATGGCAGCCTGGGAACTCCTGTGCCGGGGCACCTTTTTGTCCAAAGAGAGACCACTGACGGCGATGTCATCAGAGCTCCATATCGATAACGAGAACGCCAACATACACATGCGACGGTAGCCAGAACCATGCCACTGCAGACCATGTATGCCAGGATCCGAAAAGAGCAATTGTAGAGCGCGTAAATCCGGAGAGTAAGCAGGACTGCGAAAACAATCAGGTATCAGAAGATAGGTGAGGACAAGGGCTTGCATACTGCCGACTAGCACTTGAGTGAACACCAATAGTAATTGGCGAAATAAATAAAAACGATGGCAACTAGGAGGAAGTGTTAAACCATACAAACGCGTGACATCTCGACTAACCTCTGTTAATGAAGTTATGCGATTTGCAATAGAAAATACAGAAAGAGACGTGCATCCAATGAAAGGTCTGTTTGCTCAAGCACAACTACAATAATGTTGCCTAGGAACGCGATATATCGGTTGAAGAAGAACCAAAAAGTACTTTTCGTCTTTGGGCGTAGCCATATGTAGCTGACTTCATTGCCTAACCAGATACTTCTGTGTTAACATGCGAATCCTCACAAACGAGGCGACTGACCAAATGTTATCAAGTGATCGTAAAAAAAGGACGCTAAGCAGAGGGGAAAAAAAAAACAGTTCAGACTTACTGACAATATACTTACTAGATACGCACAGATTGCGAAGAAATTGAGAAGGTCGGAAATATATCTAGTTCAAAAAAACGAATGGATACCACTAATGCCAATAAAGCTAGCTCTGGATCAGGTCACTTACATGTCCTGGACAGTATCAACCATTTCGTCTGACATATCGTCAGCCTAGATGAGTGAAGAATAAGGAAGAGAGGTCCACCGAGTGTCACAAGAGTATCGAACTTGTAAATTCCCATTCGCAGATATACTACACCTGAGGCAAGAACGACCTACTTACGGACAGGCGATGCGAGCAACAATGACCGAGGTCAGACCAAGAGAACTGTCATGTGTCAGAGTCTTTGAATTATTCTCTCCACACCCGTTGACAGATGTTAATCATACAAGTCGGTGAATGAGCACAGATTCTGGGACTGGAAGGACCGCGCTCTTCGATGATTAGATAAATACGTCAAAGTTGATGTGGGCAAGATCTTCCGAAAACAAAGGGCTTGGCGTTTTTTGTCGCGCATCGCGCAGACTCTTGATTGCAGTTTACGGCGCGATAAGAAGTTGATTAGATACTGCACTAACTCGTCTTTCATACTTTTCATACGACAATCAACAGCGATGACGTCTGAGAATAAGGTCCTTGAAACCCTTCTTTAACTCTCGCAGCCTTTCAATCACGTTGAAGATATCACATCTCTTCCTCATATCCTTGAACCTGAAACCATTATGACTTCCTCCATCTCCTGCTTTTGCCAAGGCCATCCTTAACTCTGTCTCCCCACTAAGCGAAAACCCAGTAGGATCACGTTGGGATGTCAAGCCAAAGGCAGATGGAAGCGCTGATCCATGGATATGGCGGGATAACAGGCGTGATTGATAGTTGAGGGGTTCAATGCTGACGCCATCATTATCAAGGGCCGATGTCGATAGAAGGACGGACATTACACCTGGGGCAGGAGCCTTTTGTGGTGTTGGAAGAGATTTAGGACGAGAGGGATGTGGAATTTGAGACGACTGAGAATGTGTTGAGGTGTCATTAGTGAGTTTAACGGGAAACATATGAGGGCGAATAGCTGGATATAACGGGCGACTTGGATGTCCGAGTCGGGTGGTATTAGTTAACTGTAAGCACGAGTCCGCATGAGCCTGACTCTGCGGCCTTGTCTCATACCCAAGGTTAGAAAGATAATCATCTCCAGTACAGATGCTTTGTCGCCGAGAGACAACTGTCAGTGAGCTGGAATTGAAGGTACTGCTTGCGCTTGAGTCTGGGCGGTAGGTAGATCGTCGGTAGAAAGAAAGACGCTTTCTACGTCGAAGTGTCTTGGGCGTGCGAGGAACTTGCACCACAGGTTTGTCGTAATCACCGACAATAGGTTCAAGAGACACATGGGATTCTGCAAGAGTTTCGAAATCTATCACAATGGGAGCTGATCTAAGAGACTTGGTAGAAATGGTCTTGATGAGATGCATGGACGCACGGCGATCTACGCCTGTAGAAAGGGAATTGCAGAGCTTGTGGAAGGGGCTGGGGAAATTGACACTCGAGAAGAGGCTCTCGCGACGACTACTTCCAGGCCAGGAGGGTCGCTGTGGCTCCTCAGAGAGTGAGTCTGAATCCTGTGAAGAGTAACGCTCGGAGATTGGTGTGCAAGAACGTCTTATAAGGATGTCGGCGGAAGTTGCGTTGGCAACATAAAGATCAGTAACAGTTTCCTTCGAAGCCTTAAACAAGGACCTATCCCAGTGATATCTGAGAAGATGCGACTTCATTTGCGACAATGACTTATTGCTAAGACAATCCTGGTCTTGTTCCTGTGATACGCGTCGCAACGTCAGGTCCTCAGCTAAACGAGTGCTGTATCTATCAGAGCGATGTTCTATTGGCTCTGAAATGACGTTGATCATGCCTCGTTGATCGAGTGTCCGAACTATCTTAGACGGCATGCTTGCTCTACGAGCTCGGGGTGTCGATCTTTCGAATTCGCGTTGAGCTGCCTCAGAGGTCCAAGAACACCAGAGACACAACGGTATGAGTGTATTGATAAAGCCGCATTGGAGACAAGTGAAAATTGGTCGATCGTTAGGGAGTAACTTGAAAATTGGAAGAGAAACCGATTTGGGTAGATGCTGGTTATGGCAACAGAGGTGAGCCTCACGACGGCTGAACACTGGCGAATAGAGGAAGATACGTACTGGTCTATATCTTGTCCATTCTCTTTTATAGAACCGCAGAGGTGTTGGAACTCCCGGTCTCGCTGAACACTGCATGCTCTAGTTGTCGTGAATGAGTCGTGAATGTGGTCGTTAATGTAGTCGTCAATATAGTCGTCATTCAAAGGTCGTCAAAGAGGTGTGCACAACGAGCTAGGTGCTGTGCGGGCGACTCCAGCCTTCAGGCAGGCGCCTTGTTGGAAGGAGTCCGAAAAGACAACCCTGAGACCAGCTTGAGATGATCAGGTGGTCTTTACCAAAGCCTCACTGCATCGTGCACTGCATCGTTGTATAGGAGGAGGCAATAGACTGCCCATGAACGTTGTTGAATGGATAGAGTGCCTTTGTGGTTGACGACGATAGGATGAGCAAAAATGAAGTGGCTGTGATGATGACGAGGATCCAGGAAATATTGATTTTTGTTTCTCCGCATCATCATCCTTACGAGTCTGGCAGCTGGTGTAGCTTGTTTTGGTATCACGGACGACATCCAGAGAGTACCAGGGTCATGAACACCACGCGCAGGGCACCCCGACCGCGTGTAAACCTTCCACCACTTCCAACAGAGATCTGGTTCAACATCCTTGAAAAAGCATGCTCTGCGGGCGATTTGAATCCATTTGGCTTGAGCTCTGTGTCAGACTTCTCTCTTTGTTCTGCACGTTTGCGGAAGAAAACCTTCAGGGAATCATTAGTATGCAGATAAGACCTATGATAGATAGTCATACAATAGCTGACATTGGCTACAGGTGACAAAACGTTATGTGGTCCGAGTTTGCAAGCAATGGAACGCATGGGCATCTCCATACCTATATGAGAGTATATATCTTGGTCGAATCAAATGTCTGCACTCTCTTCGCGACGCCTTGGTCCGAGCCCGTGATTCTGAAGACACTCATATCGTCAACCATGCTTCAGGCCTATGGACGAAGCGACTCGATATAGCTCTTCGGGACAACCCGTCTAGGCAAGATGATGAGGCTGTATCTCTCATTTCAGAGATCGTTCAATGTCTTCCAATGCTTAGCATCATAAATTTCGGCGATTGTCGAAGTTCGTCATCCCCCATTATATGGAATCTTGCGAACACTTGTGGATCCACATTGCAAGCCGTCATTTGGAGAAGAGGCGTTCCTCCACCTGCGCCCGATGTATGGCGGGGCTTCCTCGAGAAAGCCGCCTACATCAGGTTCCTTCATTGGCCAGAACGCATACGACCGCTGGCATGTGAAGCGCCGCCTCCAGCACTACCATCTCTTGAATTGCTTCGAGTTAGTGACGGACCAGTGTTCGGCCACTTCCCATCCCTTCGTCATCTTGTTTTCGACGTTCATTCAATTTTTCCCGATCCCTGGGAACGATTTCTCAAACTCAACGGGATGAAGTTGGAGATCATGCACCTCAATATATCGACCTATCGCTTGTCAACAACCATTTCGTTGTCTGACTTGTGTCCAAACCTCATTCGTCTCAATATTTCGGTGTCCATTTGGAACGATATAAGGCCACTAACAGACACTAAGTTTCCGACAAAGCTTCGTACTCTTGGTCTACAGTTTACTCCGATCCAGTCTACTTCGTGGATGTATAGAGATCTTTTCCGTAATCTCAGAGATATGAAGTTCCCGTCTTCGCTGAGCTGTATACAACTAATTGACGCAGGCACTGTGAAGGCTCTGACTCACAAACATCATTCCATGTTGACGGAGGGGCTGGAAATGCTAAGGAAAAAAGGACTAGAGTTAAGGGATCACGAAGGTTGCTTGATGGGCTGAAAATCTTCCATCGTCCTCGGCGTTTTGCCTGGAACAAGCACGAGTTGACCTTCGTTTTATATCGTTGCCTTTATATGCGTATCATCATCTACCGAAGGATCCTCCTCGATGTCTCGTATTCCCCTTCCACAAAACGCTCCACATTACAACTTCTACATTACAGACTTTGCCGGTTTTGTGCACAAAAGATACAAGGAACAAAGGCTACTCCTATCGAATACCTGTAATAACGAACATTGACAGGTTCTACAAAGGAGCCTATCTATTCGCATACAAATAGACAACGACCCGGAAGGTGTACGACGCCGATAACCTTTTCTAACTCCTGTAATTGGGCACTAGCATGAATAATCATTCTCCATGACTAGTCTGACACGGACCCTAACTCTTCTAGACGTTCATGTGCAAGGCTTCTTGAAACCGAGTTGCTTGGAATTGACCTGGCTCCTGTACTTCGTTTCAGATATCCTGTTACGCGCGTTTGTCCAATCTTAAAAGACCAGCAAAATTTGAGACCTCTCCATCGATCCCACACCCTCTGATGTCTCTTATTATCCAAGAGGATCAATATATTGTCACATCGAAGAATCGATGCGACGTCTACTCTGTAAGCGGCGAAGTCGCATCGGAAATCTGGTTCCGCACACCGGTCAGTATGACCCTTGGCCACAATCCATCATCGACCCTTATAGCTTTCTACAGGCTCTCGATAGACATACCGTTGAGAACGTCGTAAGCATACAAATTGAAACGAACTCTCACGATCAGGGGTGGGTGTTTTACCCAGAGGCGGGCAGCTGGAGCTGGTTCGACCTCGTCGTGCTTGAGTCGCCCGATGCAACACAAATCAAGGTCAAGGATGGCTTAGCGCTGGTGTGGATGTCCCATGAGAACAAGTTGGGCGACAAGAACGATACGAAGCAAGCTGGCCCAATTTTCTTAGGTCAACATGACATTTTCGCGAGTCTCGAGGTAAGTTTTTTTCAGGACGATTATTTCTGTTTGACTGGTTGCGAATTCAAAGGTCGGAAACTCTTTGGGTGTACGAGTTTGTGCCCGCTTCCCAGAGTGGGAGAACCATGCATTGGAAGCACGTCTAATTCTCCGTGTACCTGAGAAAGATGTAAATGGTGCAACATTAAGCCAAATCCTCTTTACTTGACATCGATTGAAAGACAATCTGTTAGCATCAGCCCCCCGTCGTCGTCGTAGCACTCATAAATCTCGCACTGACTATACCGGGCTTGTCTCTGAGCAAATCACTTCGCTCACGAAGACATTCGATGCGTATCTGGATGCGGCAACACCAAAGGAAGCACCGCCAGCGTATTCACTCGTGCGCGAGATGCTTCCCATGGGACCGCTCCGCGCTGATGAGGTAGCAGTGACAGAGGAGCCACCGCTAAGGTTGTTGTCTTTCGGTATGTCCAGGGCTCCGCAATGTTGCTTGTCGTCTCAGTTGTTTAACGTTAACGTAACAGATGGCGGAGGAGTCCGTGGAATATCTTCCTTGTACATTCTTCAAGCCATCATGGCAAAAGTGTCACCAGACAATCCCAGTGTCAAGCCTTGCGAATACTTCGACATGATATGTGGTACGAGTACCGGAGGGTATGTCTTTCTCCATGACTTGATGAAATTTTAATGACTGATAAACTATATGAAGGTTGATTGCCATTATGCTTGGGCGATTGCAAATGACCATATCAGAATGCATTAAAGTATATGAATCACTAGCCTCGGACATCTTCTCGGCCCACCGTGCTCAGAGAACCTGGAATCTTTCCACTACCGGAGCGTACTACAAGGCAAAATACTTTGAGGAAGGGCTGAAGAATCTCATTAAGGAGAAGACTGGCGATGAGAACGCATCAATGCTGGATCCGGATCCTAAGAACAAGTGCAAAGTGTATGCCTTCTCTTGACGCTGTTCATCTCGCGAATGCTGATTTGTGAGGTGTGCTAGATTTGTTGTCTCTGCCCATTCAGATAATTTAAGCGAAAAAGCTGAACATTTCAGGACATATCCTAACAAATTCCCTGATCCTTTTTCTGGTTGTCGTATATGGCAAGCTGCACGAGCGACGTCTGCAGCTCCGATGTATCTACCGCCGATCACGATAAATAAAGTCGAGTTCGTCGATGGTGGGACACGGTTCAATAATCCGTCGATCCTGTGAGTCTCTACTTTCCCAACCTCCTTACACAGATTTAATTTCATACTTTTATGCAGGCTGATGGGAGAAGTCAATGCCGTTTTCGGCGTCGCACGACACATTCGTTGCCTCCTCAGTATTGGAACGGGTATGCAACCCCATATTACCATCCACTCCAAACCCTCCGATCCCATTGAGGTTGTTTCCTATACGAAATCAATTATCAAGGCATCAATCAAGGTCATGACGGACTGCGAGATGACGCACAATTTGATGGCAGGCTTATTCTACGGAAAGGAGGACGTATATTATCGGTTCAATGCTGGAGTGAAGAATGGAGATGATTGGGCGCCTACAATTGATATGGACGACTATGAAAAGATGACGGAGCTGGTCGATCTCACCAAGATTTATCTCGGTGCGAAGGCTAGACGGATAGCAGAGTGTGCTGAGGCGTTGACGTTGGAATCGTGGGCGAAATCTAAAATCGCGTAGAGATGATCTTATGACTCTGGACCACGGACCACAGTAGTATACAAGTAATGCAAAACAAACACAGCCACTACAGGTCATGACTTTTTCCCATCCACTACTTCAATGTCGCTTTCGAATACTCAGTTCACTATATAGGATTTTCCATACGTCAGGTTTCTCTTTGGTCAGGTCTAAGAGTAGCCATAAGGCTACAAGGCTTCATGGCAGTGTAAGCCCTCTAAGGTCAAACCCCCCAATTGTGGCCATGTACCACCGAAAATACTCGACTGGACCAAGTTCAATAGATCTCTCGTTTGAAGAGTACATTCCCTCGAATGGAAATAAGACTTCCGGCGCAGTGGTCATCTTACATGGCCTATTGTACGTGATCACGTCCAGTTTCGAGGTCAGCATCTGACTAGGTACATAGTGGATCAAAACGGAACTTCGCGTCATTGTGCAAAGCTTTTCTACGCGACCTCAATCGTCCAATATATGCACTTGATCTCCGAAATCATGGGTCTTCGGCACATGTACAACCTATGACATATGAGGCGATGGCAGCAGATGTACGACACTTCATAACCGAGCACGAACTAAAAGACGTGTCAATCCTCGGACACTCTATGTATGTTGTCGTCTATCTTCGCGAAAAATGATCATCTTGAACTGCCCAGTTCAGGGGAGGCAAGGTAGCCATGACCTTAGCACTCTCGCCCTCACCTCCGGACCTGGCCAATCTCATTATTTCGGATATAGCCCCAACACGTTTGTCTTTATCTCCTGCTTTTAGACGCTACCTAGGCGTGATGGCGCGTATTACGGATCCCGTATCGAATATCAGAACTCGAGAAGAGGCCGATTCTGCCTTGAAAGCGGAAGAGAAGGTTTGTCATCTCTTGCTCAGATGTTGTCACGGCATGAAACGACGAGTATTCTAGGACCTGAGTGTTCGTCAATTCCTCCTTACGAATCTAATCGCCCCTTCTCGATCTTCCAACGAGACCGTCAAGTTCAAAATCCCTGTCGACATTCTTGCGGATGCGATAGTTGATATTGGTTCATTCCCATATACACCAGACGGGTCTCATACGTGGCAGGGAAGAACTCTGGTTGTCAAAGGAGCCAAGAGCGAGTAAGCCGACGTCTTGTGTATGCTATCATTCTGCGTGACTGATATCTTCTCAGTTATATTAATGCCTCAAATCTTCCCGCATTCAGAGCTTTCTTTCCAAATATGCAATTGGAAGTACTTGACACAGGACATTGGGGTCCGTTTCTTTTTCACGTAAAAGCTTCATGTAAAAGTCAATTCATATCCTCCACAGTCCATGCCGAAAAGCCCAATGAATTCAAGAAGATCTTTGTCGACTTCATTCTTGGTGACTCGCAGAGCTGACGCGTTTCTTGGAGGCCACACTGATTCATGGTATAGCTTTCCCACAGACAGATATGGTCATACACACTTTCGACTCTGCAAATGCACTATACCCAGAATCTATCATTCATGTTACCAACCTCGAATCATTGAGAACTAACACCTAAGAAATCAGAATGAAAGAATCTCGGTTGTTTCTCGAAACCAAAACTTCACTCTCGATATTTGACCTTGCATGAGATTGGCAATATGTTCAAGAGATCTCACAGCGTTGACCGAAACGCTGGAAACGACAAGTCTAACCAAGAATCGCACGACTCAACACGTCACATTAAAGACTACGACTGTTAACAACCATGTTTGCGCTATCATTTGCGATGTAAATCTCCTGCACAAGCACTTTCTCGAAACGCTGGCCTGGGGATCGTACTCGGTCATCACTTGTTCCTGGTGTCCTAATTTGTTACACCATAAGATAGCTGCTAAATCCCTCGGGGTGTCGGACAGATAACGATATGGAATATTAAGAAGTACAAGATACACAAGAAGGAATTTGGGAGTCTCAAGGTGACCATTACGCAAGGTTTGGTCCCCTTCTGTATCATCGTCCACTTGGCCTATTGCAATGTCGGTGGCAACCTTCGCAACTGGGTGGTCAACAATCAAATTGGAACGAACTGCAGCCGACGCCCGTATGTTGTCTTTGAGAATGATGTAACGCGAGACTGATGATCTATTGGGTTGCAACCCCATTGAATGAACGGGAAGTGATAGTACAAGTCACGGCATACCATTTATCTGGCCGCTCAGTACGATACAATAGAATTCTTTCTTGGGGTCATTGGTCTGATGATCATTAGCCTGTGGAAGAGCTTCTATGTGACAGACGACAAGGAATATCGCAAGACAATATCCACTTTTGAGCAAGAGTGGCAATGCAATTACCTCAGCTCATGCGAGTGGGTAACAATCTCCTAATTCTCGTCGGAATATATATAATCTCAACATGTAATGTCTTAGACTTTTTTACTTCTTGTTCCCTTTCTGCCTTTCACGCCAACCAGAATGCAGCTCCTCTCTGTTGTTTTTGTCGCGCTGTCTTACTTTGCCTGTGCCTCTGCTTTGGCAACCGACACTGTCGAAGCAAGGCAAGCACTGGACAACATCGTTCTCATCAATAACGCCAACTCCTATTGGTGCGTTCAATGTCACTTTGCCTCTTGTGAATCGTCCAATGAAATATCTCTTTATTCGGCTAGCCTCATTCTGCCTCGGGCAGTTTCTATGTACTTGTACGAAATCATTTAACATTTTTTGGCCATCATGTAGCGACCCACACACAAATATAGGAGATAGCGAACGTCCCGGCGGAGAGAAGACATACTGCTCTAAATCTGCCCGAAAATCCTCTCAACAAGGACTCCTTCCGAGCCAGTTCTGGCGCAAGGTAGATTATAGGACTGGAAAAGGTAAGAACGGCAAGCGTTACGCACAATGTAAGCATCTCTTTTTCTCCTTTGAATTGGTTTGACAAACTTTCCTTGAACCTCTCACAAGTGACAGGCTGCATTCGCCCTGGGCTTGTGGATCGTCTCAATCCTGACGATGCTGGTGGGCAGTACGATTCGGATGGCGGAACGAATGGAAGAGGCAATCCTGCAGGCAGCAAATGTATCGGGTGAGCTTTAGGGCCTATAGTGTGCCTCTCCTATTGATATCATGGACGCACTAGATATAGACATTACGTTGAGCTCGTTGAGCCTGCGGGTCCGCGCGCATGTATCAGGTGTTGTGATGATGCGGCGGACTGTTCAGTTTCAAAAGGTTTTCAATACTCTTCTACTCTCGTTTTTAGAGACTGACTTGACTTCGCAAAAGATACCAAGGGGTGCCTCAATGTCATACCGGGCAATTACTTTGATTGTTCGAATTGATCCATGTTTTTTATGACGCTTTCGCGTGATTCATTAATGACATATACCACTTTTTCAGACGAAAAGTGGAACGGCCCCTGTGGAAACTTTTTTCAGGCGATCACTTACTTCTAAATCGTATACCTTTGAAGCCATCAGTCTTACAGTTCGCCGTCTGTGTATCTCAGCTCTTATATCGTTCCGGGCGGATCTGGTGTTTAGCGCTCTATATCTCGGCCAAGTTAAGCGAAGAAAACAATCCGAGATCCTTTCTTTGAAGTTCTCCCGAATCACGTCATCGGCATTCCGACATATTTCTAAGGGAGCAGCATTGAAGCCGTATTTGCGGATAAGATCAGAGCGGACAAGGCAAAAAACCAGACGTCCCAATGGTTTTCTTTTCTGAAAGTTCCGCCTCTTACGGAATGGCATGCTAATTCGAAGAAAGGAAGTGTCGTTCAACGTGACCCGCAGAGTCTCGGGTATGTGCATGCTTCAAGTTTTTCGTCGTTCCGAAACCTATTTCATGCAGATTACCATTAACGATCGATTTAACAGTCGAATGGGCTGACGATACTGTTTAGGATCACCATGGGCTCATGTAAATCGACTTTGTTTTAGATCGCCGCGACACTTTACCAATCACCTTGCACTCCATTTATGACTTGTGATCCATGTTTTAAGGATGAGAGCCGGGCGTGATGAATGGTTGCGACACGGTAACGACGAGACATGTCCTTCATCTCTGCTATTAAACAAGGTAATTGAATTGTTCAGCTACTGGGAAGTCTTCAAGATGAAGATCCTCATTTCTACATTCTTGCTTGTCCTTCCTCACGTCCAATTAACCCTTGCTTCTCCCGGAGTATACAATTCTACATTGGAGGCGCCGGACAACATTGTCTCTATTACAGATGCAAACAAGTACTGGTGTGCCTCCATGATACCTGTATAAAAGATCGCAGATAATCTATATTCCTTTAGTATGATCATGCCTCGGCAAGTTTTACTTGTTCTTCATCGTTCTGCTCCTAATCACCACGCCACAGGAATACTCATACAAATGTCGGAGATAGCGAGCACCCTGGCGGCATGAAGACATACTGTTCAGCTGCAGCCCGATTTTCCTCCCGTCAAGGTCAGCTGCCGGTGCAATTCTGGCGTAATGTCGAATTCAAGGAAGGCAAGGGAAAGCACGGGAGGAAGTATGCACAGTGTAAGTTACTTACCTCAAGTAGCGAAATAGCATTGATACATTGAATGATAGTGACGGGTTGCATCCGCCCAGAGCTCGTGAGCCGACTGAACCCTAAAGATGCAGGGGGCCAGTATGATTCTAGCGGTGGAATCAGAGGAATGGGAAATCCACAAGGAAGCAAATGTCTCGGGTAATCAATGTCCACTAATGGTTGAAAGTGGTTGACTGCCTAATGTGACTGAATAGGTACAAGCATTATGTGGAATTGGTAGAACCTGCAGGACCTCGCGCATGCATCAGGTGCTGCGACGACCCGGCTGATTGCCCTACAAACAAAGGTAAGGCTGAGGATTCCGGCTATGTATTTGAGGATAGTGTGCTCAACGTTTGAAAGACATACGAGGATGTCCGAATGTCATCCAGGGAAACTACTTCAATTGCGGCTAGTATTATGATGGGTTGCGCCAACAGTGTGTCCGATGGACAGGTTAGGCACCGTCTCTCATTTTCATTCAAGATGTCCACCCAAAGTGTTATGAGTGAAAATGCTGTATCTCTGTTCCAAACCAATCTATCTATTACTTTCGTGACATTGCATATGTACACGTGTATGTTTGTTTGCAGGCTGAAGAGAGTCAATCTTGATCTATATTTTGTCAATCTCTCTAGAATCCAAAATCACAAAACGATCTTCAAAATGATGATTGTCGCCGTTGCATTTGCAACCTTTTCTTTCCCTTCCAAAGTATAGATTAAAGTGATGTGATGATTGTCTTTGGTAAATATTGGCCGGAGTCATTGTGATCGGTATGCCTTTGAGCGAGGGTCTCATTTGTCCGCTCGTGATACGTCCTGGCGGCTGCTAACCCTTATCACAATAAGCGCACAATGCATCATCAGGTATGCTGTTTTTGGTCTTCATTTTCTTGGACAGCAAGTCGGACGGCATGTGGATTATTAAGGGCAAGCGACATATGTTTCATTTTACTTACAGCGCAAAAATACGAAAAAGGCTCTTTTTGCGGGAGAATGGAGTTGGTGTACCGTTTTAACTCGTCAGGTGCTCTTCTTTTGTGTCTAATTCTTTATATGGACTTGAGCGTAGATCCATAAGCTATGGTTGAGAAGATAGGCCTCAACGGTATCACAAGCTCCACTCGCCTGGAAAGCGAAATTGGTATTGATCTGTCAAGAACACTTCTGCGGTGATAATAAGAACACACGGCATAGATTGTTGTTAAAATATCACATTCTTCTGTGTGCTGTGAAGAATGGTCGAACCTTGATTAACCGATTTTACCTTGACAAGTATACCAGCACAAGAAGAGTTTTCTGAGATTCGTATTGGAAAATCCTGGGATAACGACGGGACATATTATTCATCTCTGCTATTAAATAAGGTAATTAAATTGTTTAGCTACTGGGGAGTCTTCAAGATGAAAAGCTAGTCTTCTCGGCGAAATCGAATAATGAGAGTGATCCGAGAAATGGGTCTATGTGATGAGTCAGCACCAGTGGCGAACCACAAATTTGAAGTTCGCCACCACAGCGCAAAAGACTCCCAGCACATAGACCCCAAGGAAAAGAAAAATTTTGACCCACCCACCACACCCTGGATTCCAGCAGTCTCCCAGGTCAATCTGGATTCTTACCTGCTCGACGCATCGGACGGATTGCTCCGATGAAGCTGAAATGGGCCCTCCCACCCATTGTAGCTGATCATGGACCCCTTTCAGGTTCAAAGTTTCGAGCGAAGGAACCGTAGGTTCCTTGCCCCAAAAGATGCGGCAATTTGCATTCAAAAGTACTAGACAAAGTACAGTATCTCACCAAATATATAGATTCCAACCAGCCACGAGCGAAATCTACTCACATAGACTCGTTTCTACGTTCTTGCTTGTCCTTTCTCACGTTCAATTAACCCTTGCTTCTCCTGGGGTATACAATTCCACATTGGAGACGCCGGATAACATCGTCTCTGTTATAGATGCAAACCAGTACTGGTATGCCACCACGATGCCTGTGTAAGAGATCGCGGATAACCTATATTCCCGTAGTATGTCGGTAAGATATACTTGTTCTCTTTAGAGTTCTGTTCCTAATCACCATCCCACAGGAATGCTCGTACAAATGTCGGAGATAGCGAGAACACTGGCGGTATGAAGACATATTGCTCAGCCGCAGCTAGATTTTCCTCCCGTCAAGGCCAGCTGCCGGCGCAATGACGAACTCAAGGAAGGCAAGGGAAAGCACCGGAGGAAGTGTGTACAGTGTGAGTTACTCGACTTCAAGTATCGAAGTAGCATTGATACGCTGAATCCTAGCGACGGGTTGCATCCACTCAGAGCTCGTAAGCAGACTTAACCCTCAAGGTGCAGGGGGCCATTGTGATTCGGTGGAATCAGAGGAATGGGAAATCCACAGGGAAGCAAATGCCTGGGGTAATCAATGTCCACCAACCGTTGAAATTGACTGACTCACTGTATGGCTGGATAGATACAATTATTATGTGGAATTGGTAGAACCTGCAGGACCCCGTGTATGCATCAGATGCTACGATGATCCAGCTGATTGTCCAACAAAAAAAGGTAAAGCTGAGGATTTGGGCTTTTAATTCGAGGATATTACGCTGAACGTTTAAAAGACACACAAGGATGTTCGAATGAATGTCATACTAGCAAACTACTTTAATTGCGGCCAGTATCACGGGCTGAGCCGACTGTGTGTTCGATGGACAGGCTAGGCGCAGTCTCCCATTTTCATTCGCCCACCACCGAATTCTGTAGTGAAAATCATGTATCCCTCGATTCAACATATTGCTTCCGGACATACATGTGTATACGTGTATATGAGTCGGTTTACCTGAAGCCGTGTCAATCCTAATTCTCGATTTGCGGAACTATGTAGAGTCAGAATTTGTATGGATTACAGAACGATCTTTGGAGAGGTCGATCAAGCCCTCCAGAGTCAGGATTCAGTAGATACTTTCAGCCTTAATCCTTCCCGCTAGTGAAGAATCGACAAATCTAGACTATTTGAATAAAAATTTCACAAGGGCATTATCACGGGAATTATTTCCAGTTCTTATGGCGCCACAACCTTTTCGCGGAGACTCCAGAATTGGTGCTAGTAGATGGAAAGAAAAGCTCAACAACGTAGTAGTGTTGGATTCCGGTGTAAGAGTCATCATGCTCTCAATATAGTTGAGGAAACGGCTGAACTAGCTGTCAAACGGTCAAGGACAACAATCGGACAAAGGATCACAAGATCGATTGCTCGTCGTTGGGTTCTTGAAATATCCACATTTTTCAAATGTCTATTCCCGGGGGACTTCTTCCTCCTATTTTCTTAACGAAGTGGCATCCAACCTCGTCCAATATCTATCTTATTCTTTGATGAAGCATAGGGCGACAATATTTGCACAAGGATTTTCTCGCCGCTCCTCTCTAAATCAATCGGCGCGAATGCACATCTGCAACATTGTTTATCTGATTCAATTACGGTAGTTCTGACCTTAAGGTCAGTTCAATCCCATGTGGAGAGTAAAATGGGCTTCAATAATCGTTCCGACTACGCATCTGCAGCCCACCTCAATTCCTTGACACTAAAATCATTTCGCTCGCCGTTGAGATATAGATGTGCAGTCATTTTTTTCTCTCCCAAAGTATAGGTTACTGTAATGTGACGGTCGTCCTTTATCACTTTATTGTTGACCAGAGGCGTTTTGTGATCGGCACCCCTAGGGTTGAAAGGTGGTGAGTAATCGGACGAGAATACATCAGTGTAGGAATCACACCTAATCAGTGCTTCCGTGAGGGTATTGTTCGTCTTGTCATAGTACATCTTGGCTGCATCTTTTCACAGCCTGCTCGCAATAACCGCGCAACGGCTCGTTGGGTATGTTGCCTTTCCAGTAGATTTTCATCGTTGGACTTTAGTTTCTTGGATGGTGAGTCAGACTGTACGTAGATTACTGATGGTGAGCATCCCATGCTTCGCAAGACTCGCAGCGCAAAAATACGGAGAAGGTTTCTGTTGCGAGAGGAAGGAATGCTCCTATGTACATGTACATAACTTATCAGGCGGTCTGAATCTGAACTCAGTTTCTTCAAGTCCTTGAGAAGATCATAGCATGTTGGTATCACTGCGGTGTCAATATACTCCTTATGACACTGCTTCGCTTGGGAAGCACAGTCGATAGTAAGATAATCTGTGTGAGAACACTTTTGCGGCCACAACGAGCACACGCGACATAGATGGTTGCCAAAGTATCGAACGGTAGTCGTATGGTGATTGACCGTTTTTACATGGACAAGTACACCAGTCGCGCAAGTCATAGAGAGAGGTTCTTGAGATTATTATTCTGGAATTGAGATTGGGAATCTGGTGTATGGATATAGCTGCAAGGCGCCAGACAGATGAGGATCGCAAGAAGCATTGTGGGTCAGGATCGCAGTATTCTCCGCGGGGATGAAGGCATGCAGGTCGGCAATAATAAGAAATCTCCTCGCGATTGAGACTTGATAGCGAGATAAGTTTGAGCCTTCTAGATGTCCAGCAAGGTCTCCAGTGACAAGAAGAGTGAGCTTGAGTTTAAACTTTCGTTTGCGCTTAACATAATCGGTTTTGCCATTCCCATGGAGAGGTTGGAGAACAAAAGGAACAAACTGATTCCAGTTACCAAGTATGGAAAATTTGATTTTATTTGAGACTAATTAGGGCTTATCGTTGGGTTTTCGTTCGTTATGTTAGAAATCAGACCTATGAACAAGTGTAAGTTTACTCCCTCAGTCCGGTAGAATTGACTGAGGGGATCGTCTAATATAGCTATATATATACGAGTGTGTAGAACAATGAGAATACGTAGATAGACAAAGCGTACGTTGAAGACAAAGCATTGGTGACGGTGGCCAGTGGCCCTGTGTGACGAGTGGCTGGTGTGATATGTGAAATGCTAACACGTTACGATGAACTAAACCTCAGACCAAACGGAGAAGAAATGAGCAAGCTACTAGTAGAGCCCCCGCGAAAAATGTGTCCCAAACTGGTATATAATAGAAAAAAAGTCACACGCGCCCTACAGGGCTGTAACTTTGAATAGATGCGCTTTGCGAACGCTATTACAACAGCAATCAGGACATCCTCACTTCGTTCGACCGGGTATCATCATCGAACATTGCTCAATCGCTCGACAATGACTTCCCTTGATCTCGAAGCTGAGCAAACGTTGTATAAATGGTTGGAGGACGTTGAAGATCTCGAATTGTACAGGCCTGGTGGCTATCATCCTGTCCACATTGACGATGAAATTAAGAACAGATACCGTATTGTTCATAAGCTTGGATTCGGGTCCTATTCCACGGTCTGGCTTGGGAGAGATCAGCAACTGAACCGCTTCGTTGCAATTAAGTTCACTATTGCGTCAGCTTCGGCAGAAAGCTCAGAAACCAAGATTTCACACCATGTCAGAGTGTCAGGTCACCAGCACCCTGGACGAAAATTTGTTGCGACTTTACTTGACGATTTCGAGCTTGAGGGCCCGAATGGTCGTCATCGCTGCCTTATTACAGAAGCAGCTGGTCCGAGCGTCGGTAAAGTCAGATACGAAACCCCTGGAAACAGGCTGCCGACGCCAATCGCCCGAAGAATAGCGTCGCAGAGTGCAGAGGGGCTCGCGTTTCTACATTCCTGTGGTGTCGTTCATGGAGGTAAAATCAGCTCGTGTTTTACACTTTCTGTGCACTGACACCCCTAAAGACTTTCATTATAATAATATTCTCTTCAAAATTCCTGATTTCCATTCATGGTCGGTGGAAAGGGTTTATCGTTGTCTTGGAGAACCTAAAAAGAAACTCGTCAAGAGGAATGATGGTAACACGGCCAGACCTGCAGCTCCCACATACGTGGTAGTACCTCCAGATCCCCTCCAGCTAGCCAAACTTGTCTTCGATTCAGATGATTTCTCAGTCAAGATCACGGATTTCGGCGAATCATTCCTTGCAGCTGATCCCCACAAACCAATCCTCAATACCCCGATATCCTTAGCTGCTCCCGAGATCCTTTTCCAGGACTCGATCGCTTCCAAAGTTGACATCTGGTCATTCGCATGCCTAATCTATGAGGTGCTTAGCAACCATGGACTCTTGGAGTCCTTTTTCAATGACCGAGACGAAGTCATGATTGAAATGGTTCGCACGTTTGGGAAGCTTCCCGAGCGATGGTGGAAAAAATGGCAGAACCGCGATCAGTTTTTTGAGGAGGATGGCACTTTTAAGCCGGATTCTGGCGACTTGTCAGGCGAGCCTAGGACTGTAAACCTCAAGGAACGGCTAGAAAATATTCGGAGGAATGATGACAAGGGACAAAAAGAGCTCAGCAGAGATTTAGATTTGAAGGCATTGGAACTGGTCCTCTGTAAAATGTTACGGTATGAACCAGAAGAAAGGATCAGTATCGACGAGGTTGTATCGCTTCTGCCATTTTAGCGTGGAGCTTACCGACTGAGCGTCGAGAGATCTTTTGCACATTTATGGCTCTGCCTTCTATTATTGCCTGCCTTTCAACTCATTTACCGTTGAGAATGGGCCGTTGCAACGCACGGCATATCCGAGGTCTACTTCTAATTGATTGACAAACATCTTTTTCCTCCTCTTGTTCCAGCTATACATGTTTAGCTATAGCCAGTGTTTTTGTATACATTTCTGCGTCGATGTCTGTGTTTGACCTTTTTTGCTGTCCTGCTCCAGCTACTGTTTATGTAAGCATATTTTTTTGGGTCACGAGTATGCAATGTCATAC